>PVJI01009195.1:0-66724 GCA_004026765.1 Micronycteris hirsuta
TTTATTTATTTATTTTTTGCTTGACAGTGCTTTTGGTGTCATATCCATTAAAGTATTGCCAACACCAATTTCAAAAAGCTTTTTCCCTATTTTCTTCTGGAAGTTTTTTGGTTTCAGGTCTTATAGTTTACTCTTTAATCCATTTTGAGTTAATTTTCGTGAGTGGTATAATGCAAGAGCTCACATATTCTTTTGTTTGAAGATATCCGTTTTTCCCAGCACCATTTTAAAGAGTCTATCCTTCCCTACTGAGTTCTTGGTGCCCTTGTCAAAGGTTAGTTGACCTTATAGGTGTGGGTTTATTTCTGGGCTCTCTATTCTGTCCCATTGGTCTATGTGTCCATTTTTATGCCAATACTATACTGTTTTGATTACTACAGCTTCATAATATAGTTTGAAATGAGAAAGTGATGCCTTGTTCTTCTTGCTCAGGACTGCTTTGGCTATTCAGTCTCTTTTGTGTTTCCATATAAATTTTAAGATTGTTTTTCAATTCATGTGAAAAATGCCAGTGGAGTTCAACATAAGGACTATATCAAACCATAGATCACTTTGAGCAGTACGGACATTTTAACAATACTAACTCTTCTAATCCAAGAATATAGGACATCCAGGAAAGATTACTTTTAAGTGACATCTTATGACTCCAGAATGTAATATACAAATCAGGTGGCTACCCCCCACAAAGATTTCCCCACTGGCCTGTCGAACTCCACCTTAATTTTAGGGAACCACCACCATCTCCAACTTCCCCAATATGTGGTCCAAAGACCTGATCCCCCTCATCATTGTCATGGTCGAAGGCTCAGCCCTTTTATGCTGAACTGTTTTGGAGTATTTGTTCATCTTTACCAGAGATGTGGAATTCTTACCTAAGGAAAATCCCCCCATTATTGAGAATACTGGCCCAGGTACTCATTCAAAAGGCATTTATAGTACATTAGCCAAAGAAACCTGGTTTTTACTGAGATGTGTTGTCTTTGATCAGTTTTTTAAATTCATCAATAAACGGGGGAGCAATATACTGAATTTGCACCTACAGACAAAAAAATAAAATGGTGGACAAAGTTACCCAATAATCAAAATAATGCTTGCTACATAGGTTTCAAATCAGACATTTCACTCACAGACCTAAACATTTTGTATACGAGCTTTTATTCTGCTGTGTCAGAGCCTTCTTTGTGTCCAGTGTTCTGTGCCTGGAAACACTCCACTCGAATGCTTCCTGTCTGCAACTGGAAAAACAATACAAGCAGGAAGGCACTTCCGCTCGCCATTTCACTCTGGGGTTTGTTTTTTCCTACGCAAGTCACTGCAGTTTCACTAGTCATTCAACCAAGGTTTATGTCAAGCAACTTTCAGGTATTTATCACTTTTTGGTGAAGCGTAAGATTTATCCCTCATAATTAATTCCCAAAGCCTAAGCAGCAGTGCTGTGCTGGCCTTGATATGTTCACCTTCCCCTGCACTAGTTGTAGTAATGTCCAACCTTGCAGCCACAATTAACAGGATGTACCTCTCAGCCCACTCGTCTGGCCAGGAGAAAACACAAACATTCCCAATCTGAAGCAGTCAGTCAGAAAATGCTTAAACTAGGAGACAGGGTCAAAGGAAAATTTCGAACTGGCTGGCCTGACACTTTCATTACCTAACTGTAGACTAATTTCTAGAGGAGTATCTGCCACCACTGCATTAAAATGCAAACTCCATTACTGTGGACCACCATTTTGTTTCTCAGGGTACTGACTGCATTTAGGGCACCTGCATTTTCATCAGGTATGAATTCCGGGGGCTAAGGAAATAAAAGCTCAAGTCCACACCTTCTGCATGCTGTGATCTTCCGAGCAGAGTATCAGTGACCTCCTCCCCACTAGCCAAGAGTTTCAAGGGCACAGAGGCCAAGTCTACCTTACCCATCACTCCTCCCCCAGCACCTTAGCTTAGCAACTGCCTGCCACACAGTAGGTGCTTAACAAATATACATCAAATGAATAAATAAAAAAGTAAATGGCTGTCACAATGATAGAGAAAGGTTTGGAAAAAATATTCTAGATTTCAAAACATGTAGCAAGAAAAAGGTTCTAGAACACGCAGCAGGGAAGCAGTCATATATACAGAGAATTGTGTTCCACAGTAAAATCCACAATGACTAAAATTAAAATGTGATATTGCCTTCCAAAATTAATTTGTTTTAATCCAAAACACACAAAAAATAAACCATATTACCAGGCCTGCAGGTCCAATCCAGCTCATCACCCATTTTTGTATGGCCAGCAGTAAAGAATAGTTTTTATTTTTAAATGGTTGGAAAAAATCAAGAGGAATAAATATTTTGACACAAAATTATGGTATACGAAATTCAAACTTCGATGTGCACAAATAAAGTTTTATTGGAACACAGACAAGCTGATTGGTTTATGTACTGTCTAAGGCTACTTTCACGCGACAACCTCAGAGCTGAGTTGTCGTGACAGACCATATGGCATGTAGAGCTCAAAATATTTACAATCTGGCCATTTATAGGAAAAGGCTGCCAATCCCAAGTCTGCACCAGTGATTCTCACGGGTGTGGGGCAAACCCTGCTGGCAGGCCTGATATGTGAGGCTGCCGTGGAAGTGTATTTTCTCTTGTTAGACATTCTGCCTTGCGTGCAAGAAGCTGCTGCCAAAATTAATGGGGGTGACTGACTCTGATAACAGAGTCCAAATGTGGAGGCGCAGCCTGGCACTGGTGATGTTGGTGACAGAGAGAAATCAGAAACTATGTCTCTCCTCCACCTACCCACTTTTACCTACCCACATGCCCCCCAAATGCTGAAACATTAGAACAATTGTTTTCTTTCTCGTCCCTACTTATAAACAGATTTCAGGACAAGATCTAATAAATACAGCTGTCCATGTCAGGTGTTAGCAGATCTTTTCTGGAAAGACCAAATCATAAATACCTCAGGTTTACTGCCCATGTGGTCTCTGCCGCGCCACTCAGCTGTGCTGGTAGAGAATGAGTGGCCATAGACAACAAATAAATGAACCTGCTATGCTCCACAACCTTTATTTATGGACACTGAAATTTTAATTCACACAATTTTCATATGTCACAAAATACTTTTCTTTTGATTTTTTCCAACCATTTAAAAATGCAAAAACTATTCAGAGCCACTGCAGCCAGATCTGGCCCATAGGCCAGAGTGTGCCGACCCCTAACCGAGGTACAAGTGGAGTATGGTTTCCCATGAAACGCCAATCCTTTTTAATCACTTCCAAATTCTTATGATGTTGAAAGGGGATTTCTGTGCTGTCCCAAACTGTGTTTCAGAAGTTGA
Source organism: Micronycteris hirsuta (assembly GCA_004026765.1). Lineage (NCBI taxonomy): Eukaryota > Metazoa > Chordata > Mammalia > Chiroptera > Phyllostomidae > Micronycteris > Micronycteris hirsuta. The sequence goes on from PVJI01009195.1 coordinate 3,324, forward strand.
GAGGGGCTGGCTTTTCAAGACCCTACCACACTGCTCCTTTTCAATCCTCACGGCTATTCTCCACCGAGGAGGGCAAACGCGGGGCCAACACTAACATCAAACAAACACTGACCACTCCCCGTCACTCCCGAGATCACAGCACTGTGTGGTGTGGGCTACAAATTTTCACTTACACATTCACTTTGCTATACCAGTTTAAACAAAAAAAGAAGTGGAGCATGGAGAGAATGTTTAATAAACTGATTTTAAATTCTGGTTACCTGAAAATATCTAGGTACATCTTGTGAGCAAATTAAATGCTGACCAATCTACTGAGAAACCTCAATATGTCCACAGGGCAACTCCACCACTTGGTCACTTCCGGCAGAGGCATTTGTTAGACTGATAAGAACACATACCACACTTGATCTTAGCCAAAAGGCCGCGAAGGGATAGGAATTTGTATTCGCAGTAAAATCACAGTGGCCAGAGCCACAGCGAAGTGGTGCGTGTCACTGGACTGGGAGCCGGACTTTCTGCAGCCACTGTCATCTCCTGTCCCAAGCATTTATAAAACCCACTGGAGCCTTGGTGCCCAGTGCGGAGGCACATGTTCGATTTCATAGAGAGCCAGGGTAAATTTTCCCCGATTCATCTCATTAGATTAGCTGTCTTACATTTCTGGGAAGGAGTCTAAAATCCACATAATTGGATTTTAAAAATAAAGGACCCTGTGACACTTTATAAATGATACTATTTTTTACTCATTCCACAAAGAACTTTTAAAAGTCTTAAAAAGATTACATTACACTAATGAGACAGTATGGGAAAAGAAAAAAATTGTCCCCATGCATAATACTGAAAATATAAAAGGGTATTTATCAGAGGAGAAAATGGTCCAATAGAAAGTACTTTGGTAATAATATGGGCAAAAAACATCTGAAGTTCCATACTCTGAATAATTTCCCCCAATGATGGAATTTTGCCCACATATTTACAGCTAAGTAACGATTACTTTTTACTTTAAATAATAATAACAAAACTGTTATCAATCTTAACTGAGTCTCCATAATATTATTTGGTTCCAATCAATAACAAAGATGGATTGTTATGTTTTAGAATAAACGGACCTGAGCTGATCATTTTCCCACACGTGTAAACTCATCCCTGCAGCTTTCTGATCGGTTGGCTGGCTTTCCCCCAGCACATGAAATGGAATCTGTTTGCTAGCCCTGTGGAAACCACATGCTAAGTCTCAAAGCTTCACCAGTGATTCGGGCTTATGGCAAAGTCAGAAAGGGACTTCGAGGCCACCAGCACACCGTGTAACTCCCCTCAATGGTCACTCAAGGACTTCCATGTCCCTCCCTCCCCAGCCTGCTCTAGTCATGTTCAGTGTTTGCTTAGACCTGGAGACAGCTGAGTTTGAGATTTCAAAATTTACTTAAGCAGGTAAATTTATGTGAGAATTATTTTGCAAAGTGTCAAGAGGACAGTGCACATGGAGCTGAGACCTGGGAGGACACGGGGGTGGGAGGGCAGTTGCTGCCCTGTCAGTCAGTGCAAGAGGCCAGGAGCTGCAAAACCCCACAGAAAATCTACAGGGACGTGCGAAGGCCAAGGCCACACAGTGTAAGGGCTCACTTCTGACTCAGTGCTGTGGCCGCTGGCAGGGAGGCACTTTGCAGCTCAAGACAGGTTGTGCAGGCTCTCTTCCAACTACTTCTGCCTAAGTCGGCACATTTGGACTTTAAAAAGCACATTCACATAGAAAGCAGACGATAAATGATCATTAAGTTCTCGGCCCGGCTTATAAGGACCCATTTCACTTACAGCTTATCTAAAAGACAGCCCCAGCAGGAGCCACTCCAGACCCAGGGAAGAGTAGTTAAAAAAAAAAAGTAGATATCATTGTGTCTCAACCACAACTACATACGACAGTCCTGGGGGCTTTAAGAAGAACACAGATGATTCCATTCATATGAAATGGCCAGAAAAAGCAAGTCTATCAAGTCAGAAAGCAGATTTGTGGCTAGTGGAGTGTAAGGGTGGAAATAGGAATTAACTACAGATCTTATTGGAGCAATGAAACAATTCTAAAATTGGACTGTGGTGATGGTTACACAAGTCTGCAAATTTACTAAAATCACTGATATGAACACTTAAAATTGGTGAATTTTATGATAAAGTATATCTCAAAAAACTTGTTTAAAAAAAGGATAGCCATGGCTGGTATAGCTCAGTGGATTGAGCACCAGCCTGCAAACCAAAGGGTCACAGATTCGATTCGCAGTCAGGGCACATGCCTGGGTTGCGGGCTAGGTCAGGGCCCCAGTAAGGGACGTGCTAGAGGCAACCACACATTGATATTTCCCTCTTCTTTCTCCCTCCCGCTCTGTATAAAATAAATAAATAAATAAATAAAATCTCTCTCTCTTTTTTTTTTTAAGGAATAATACCTGGACTCCAACCCAGAATGACTGAATCAAAACCTCTGGAGGGGTGGGGGGAGGGTGGCTTGTTATAAAAGTTCCCCATGCCATTCCAAAGTGCAGCCCCCACTGCCTAGAATGTGGTCTCGTGTATGATTAACAGTTGGCTTTATTGTCTTGCCTTCGTAGACAGAGTAAGCTGAGTGATAAGAAGCTGATAGATTGCAGATTCTAAGTTTCATTTTTGGCAAAGAATAAGGAGACAGTATGCGGTAGGAGCTAGGAGCTGTGGCTCTGCAGTCAAAGACCCAACTTTGAGCCCCAGTGTTGTCGCCTGGTAAAAACTACAGCTGTGACTTCTCCACGTCAAATGGAACGACCTAACTGTCAAACAGGAGTGATGAGAATACTGCCACCACAGTGGCTGTCCAGAAACAACCATTATCTCATTTACCCCATTTGTCTTATTTATCTCATTAAACGTGGTCCCCGGCACCTAGTGAGGGTTCATGGAGTATCAGCTAGTCTGAGAAGGACAACAAATAACCACCTTCAGATAAATGCCAGGCAGCAAGTTTTATCTCTGAATGACTTTCCCGCAGTTATTCAAGCAGTGCTAGCTTCTTCTGGAAGAAGTTTTGGTGGCGCACAGGCCACACAAAGATAAGAGGTTGTGTCAAACGTATAGCCAGAGCAGAGCGGGCAGCTAACTTAAAAAAAAAAAGGGTTGGTTGTGATAATGTTGTGTGGGCTGGAGGCCACCAAAGAGAATCATAGGTGCACTATACACAGAAACTTATAGACCGAGTATGTGGTGAGTTGGCAAAACCCTTCATCAACGGATCAATATCTTAAGTGGCTGTGCTGTGTTCATACTGCTGGTGATGAGGCTGTAAAAAAGCCAGTGCTGGTGGTTCTCAGGTGCAAAGTTCATTCAGAGGGGCTAAAGAACCTGCTAGATAGAAACCAGCTTCGGATGGACCTGCCACAATATATTTAGATCTTCATCCATTCGGTAATGAATCTCAAGAACTGAGGAGGAAGAAAAGGAGAGAAGTGAGCCATAGTCCCACCCTTGGGGAACTGACGGGAAAGGCAGGACTATAAACAATCACTTCTTCAGAGTTCCGGGAGCACAGAGACAAGTGACAGACTGTGTGGCCAGGAAGAGCTTCACAGGGAAGCAGTCCAAACAGATCTCAGATAAGACAGACACACCCAAGGGTCACAGGGGAGGGGATCTGGAGAGGGACCTGCACTGGAGCACTGAATAGGGAGTGTGGGACCTGGCTGAGAAGAAAGGCTTTGCCGGCTACGGACTAGGGGGCAACAGGGGAGCCACTGATGGTCTCCTGACAATGGAGTGGCAAACCTAAAACTCAGATTTAAACTTCAGAATGACAGTTCTGTAGGCAGAGTGCAGGATGGAGATGGGGAGAACACCTGGAGGGCCTCTGCAGGTATCCAGGGCACAGGCAAGAGTACAGACTCACAACCCAAACTACCTGATCCTGGTCAACAATGACACACTGCTATTTTAACAGAAAGAGTGTTGCAAATCACTGGCTATAAACTATCAACTTAAAAAATGCTTTTGAAAGTTAAAAAAAATTATAAAATAAGGAGCTCTCTCTGGTCAAAAAATAAATCATAAAAACTGGAACTCATGAATCATAATCAACTTAATTACCAAATTTCCAACACTATATTAAAAATAAATTTAAGTACTACTTTGCATATGTACATTCTTTTCTTTTATGAAAGTACTTTCACGTATTTTATTTTACTACATGTACTCTTATGGGCAATTCTTATTATCCCTGTTTCATGGGTGTGGAAACTGAGGTAGGGGCCCATTAAATAAATTATACACAAAGTCTTTGGACCCTCAGAATGAGAGAGATTTCAAGATCAATGACCAAGGATGAGTCTCTCTTAATTAATTTTCATGCCAGATGCTGGTCTTAGCTCCATCATAAACTAATCATATGATCTAAAAATACGATCCCTGACCTTTCTGCACCTCACTTTATTTATATTTGCTTCAACAATCTCGTGCAACTTTTAAGAAACCACAATAAAACAACAAAAGAGAATATACTGAAACCTTCAAAACTGTGCTTGCAAATATAGGACTGTATCTCTATAAATAACCTAAGAAATATTACCAATATTAAAAAGCATATATCTCTAAGAAATATTACCAATTCTTAAAAAGCATATAATGATAAGAAATTGGGAAGTGTGGACCCTCTTGGTTTCTATAAGGAATACACATCACGGATGTAGCGTAGAAAGCTCCATAATTAGTGTGGTGCACAAAATGAAGGGAAAAAATATTCAAGTGGAAAACTGGGGTAAGGCTGCTTTAAGAGATGATGGGTAAATTCTGGGTGGAGAACACCATAAATCTTCACTTGCCCTTTTCTAAAGGTTAAAGAAAGGGGTGTTCCAACACCACAGCTTGATGAATGAAAGGACACTGCAGATGATTCAAAATAGAAAATTAACCCTTTTTAAACGAGGCTTTTACTCAAAAGAATTCAGAGTAATGAAATACCTGAGTGCCGCTATGCAGCCCGTCACTGAATTCAACCACAGGCTGCTGTTGTGCATATTCTGCCACTAACCTTTTCATTCGGCTTGTCACTGAAAAAACATCTGCAGGGGTCCCTTCCATGAACCATCATGAATAAGAGACACAGCCCTGCTCTGACAGAGCTTGGGGACTGTCGAGGGAAATGAGGGATTCTTCTCCAGCGCAGTGAGAGCTCTGGGAGGAGGAGCATAGGGCCCTCCGGGGAGTGGGCTGGCATCATCAGCATCACAGCTAACATTTGTTGAGCTCATACTATGTGCTTGGCACTGTTCCAGGAGCTTTGCAAAAATAAATTCCTTTAAAGTTAGTAATAACTCCATGGGCTATGTATTATTGTTTCCATGTTACGGATGAGAAAACTGAGGCACATGAGGCAGTGGTCCTCTACCACAGGGAGGGCAAGGAGACTGAGACAAGGTCTCGCGATGCAGTTATACAAGTCCTATTAAGAACTCTACATCTAGCCCTGGCTGTTCTACCTCAGTGAATTTAGCGTGGCCTGCAAGCTGAAGGGTCAGCAGTTCAATTTCCAGTCAGGGCATAAGCCTGGGTTGAGAGTATATCTCTCATACATCAATGTTTCTCTCCCTTTCTCCCTCCCTTCCCCTCTCTCTAAAAATCAACAAAATCTTAAAAAAAAAAAAAAGTCTACATCTATAATAGGGTCAATAATAACAAATAAGTAAAAATAAAAACCATGGAGAAAGGGTAAAAAGGAAAATAATTTTTCTCCTTCCACTGTACTCTCTAGGTTAGTTTGTTGTTGTTGTTGTTTTAAATAAAGCTATATTTATTTAGTCTAAAAGAAGCAGCAGCAGCCCTGGCTAGTGTGGATCAGTGCATTGAGTACCGGCCTGTAAAACAAAGGGTTGCCAGTTCAATTCCCAGTCAGGGCACATGCCTGGATTATGGTCCAGGTCCCCAGTGCAGGGGTGCGCAAGAGGCAACCAAGCATTGATGTTTCTCCCCCTTTCTTTCTCCCTTCCTTCCCCTCTCTCTAGAAATAAATAAAATCTTTTTAAAAAGAAAAAGTCTGGGGGTAAGACAAGAGAACTGAGATAAACAGACCTGAGAAAGGGAAAGTTTGAATTAATTCCACCTCAAAGAAACTGAAGCCAGTGGTGAACTGAAGGTGTCAAAAGTAACAATGAAGCCCAGACTCACACGGCAACAGACTAGAATGACTTGAGTCCTCATACTGGCAGAGAAGAGGTATGTTACTCAGTTTCTACACACAGTTTGCATTCAATCAAAACTTACCACAAGAACAAAAAAGAAAACAGATGGTTTTTCAAAACAGAATGCAGTCAGTGGAACTAGATCCAAAGATAGGCAAGATGTTGAAATGATCTTGCAGGGACTTTAAAACAACTATAATAAAATATGTTAAAGGACCTAGTGAATTGAAACAAAGTATCCTGACTAAAATACAAAAAAAACCCCCAAAAAACTGAGGAATTCCTGCCAAGATGGAGGCGTAGGTACACACACTGTGCCTCCTACCACAAGTAAAAGAAAGACAACAACAACAAATTTAAAATAAAAAAACAACCAGAACTGACAGAAAATTGAACTGTATGGAAGTCCAACAACCGAGGAGTTAAAGAAGAAATATTCATTTAGATCAGTAGGAGGGGTGGAGCCAGGCAGCCAGGTACAGAGGACTCACAACAAGGTGGTGGCTGGAGGACCAGGGCAGGCAAGGTGGCAGCTGGCAGCCTGGGTGACGTGGTGGCTTATGGACTGGGTGGTCCCATATTTGCATTTAGATAAACGGGGAGGGACAACTGGGGAGCAAGACAGACCACAAAACCCAGGGTTCCAGTGCGGGGAAATAAAGCCTCAAAGCCTCTGACTGAAAACACCTGTGGGGCTTGAGGCAGCAGGAGGAAAAACTCCCAGCCTCACAGGAGAGTTTGTTGGAGGGACCCACAGGGTCTTAGAACATACACAAACTCACCCACCCACCTGGGAATCAGCACTAGAAGGGCTCAATTTGAATGTGGGTAGTGGGGGAAGTGACTGAAAATCGGCAGAGAGCGGAGCAAGCAGCACTGTTCCCACTCAGACCCCTCCCCCACACACAGTGTCACAACACAGAGATCTGGGTAGCCCTGGTGAACATCTAAGGCTCCACCCCTTACTATGTAACAGGCACCCTGAGACCAAAAAAAATGGCCCAAATGAAAGAACAGATCAAAGCTCCAGAAAAAATACAACTAAGCAACAAAGAGAAAGCCAACCTATCAGATGCACAGTTTAAAACACTGGTAATTGGGATGCTCCAGGAACTCAGTGGGTACTTCAACAGCATAAAAAAGACCCAGGCAGCAATGAAGGTTGCAGTATGTGAAATAAAGAAAAATCTACCAGGAACCAACAGTGATGGGAAGGAAACAAGGACTCAGATCAAGGGTTTGGAGCACAAAGAAAGAAACATTCAACCAGAAAAGAATGAAGAAACGAGAATTCAAAAAAATGAGGAGAGGCTTAGGTACCTCCAGGACACCTTTAAACATTCCAACATCTGAATTATAGGGGCGCCAGAAGGAGAAGAGGAAAAACAAGAATTTGAAAACTTATTTGAAGAAATAATGAAGGAGAACTTCCCCAATCTGGCGAAGGAAATAGACTTTCAGGGAGTCCAGGAAGCTCAGAGAGTCCTGAGGAAGTTGGACCCAAGGATGAACACACTAAGACACGTCATAATTACATTAGCCAAGATGAAAGAGAAAGAGAGAATCTTAAAAGCAGCAAGAGAAAAGGAGATAGTTACCTACAAAGGAGTTCCCATTAGACTACCAGCTGATTTCTCAAAAGAATCCTTGCAGGCAAGAAGGGGCTGGAGAGAAGTATTCCAAGTCATGAAAGGCAAGGACCTACATCCAAGACTACTCTATCCAGCAAAGTTATCATTTAGAATGGAATGGCAGATAAAGTGCTTCCCAGATAAGGTCAAGTTAAAGTAGTTCATCATCACCAAGTCCTTATTATATGAAATGTTAAAGAGACTTATCTAAGAAAAAGAAGATCACAAATATGAACAGTAAAATGGTAACAAACTCACAGCTATTAACAACCAAACCTAAAAACAAAAACAAACTAAGCAAATAACTAGAACAGGAACAGAATCACAGAAATGGAGATCCATGGAGGGTTATCAGCAGGGAGTGAAAGGGGGAGAGAGGAGGAAAAGATACAGAGAATAAGTAGCATAATTGGTAGGTAGAAGATAGACAGGGGGAAGTCAAGAATAGTACAGGAAATATAGAGGCCAAAGAACTTATATGCACGACCCATGGATATGAACTAAAAGGGGGGGAATGTGGGTGGGAAGGGGTCTGCAGGGTACAGGGGAATAAAGGGGGAGATATGGGACAACTGTAATAGCATAATCAATAAAATATATAATATATACATAAATATATAAAATCTTAAAAAAAATCTTAAAAAAACCTAAAACAAAGATTCCAGCATTCATGGGACACTATCAAGCAGTCAATATTATACATGTAAGGTAATCAGAGTGTCAGAAAGAAGAGAGAGAGAGAGAACTTGGCCAGGAGAAATACTGAAAAAGCAATGGCTGAGAAGTTTCCAAAATTAATGAACGGTATCAACCCACTGATCCAAGCTGAGAACTCTAAGCAGAACAAACACACAAAAACACACATGCCTAAAAAGATACAAGATCAAACTGATAAAAACTAAACATAAAAAGAAAATATTGAAAGCAGACAGATGAGGAGAAAGAATATTTCACATACAGGGGAGAACACTACTAATGATGGCTGACTTGTCATCAGAAACATGAGACCAGATGACAATGGAAATGGATCTTTAACGTGCTAAAAGAAAAATTGGCCAACCTACAATTCTACATCAAATGACAATATTTCTCAAGGATAAAGGCAAAATGAAGACATTCTGGGGGAGACAAAGTTGAAAAGAATTTCACCTCCTGAAGATCTCACTACAATATCCTGGTAGGGAGTGGAAGGGGAGTGGGAAAACACAGAGGCATGTGACATCTACACCGAACCAGTTTGGGGTGGGGAGACCTCTTAGGGAAGGGTGGCTAATAGCTAAACTTCCCATGCCAACTCTGATTAGTCAGGGCTGGCACAGCTTGGTCAAAGAAGGATGGTGAGACTGCACCAAAGTCCCTGGGAAAGAACCAGACAGGCTGACATGACAGAGAGCTGCAGAAAGATGTCCCAAACATTCTAACTGTGGACATTTTTTCCCCCACTAAATGTCATTTTTGATGTCACATTGTGCAGGCAGATTGGGCACAATAAATAGTTTGAGATTTTTATCTACTTTCTAGTAAAGTATTGAGGTAGTTTAGCATAAAGAAGACAACCAATTTTCAGCATTCCGATTTAACTTCTATGTCTCTGAAGTGTTGGGACACAAAGGAAAAGTCTGGGCTGCAAGTCTGCTATGCAATTTAGTCTGCTATGCAATTTAGACTTACCTACTTCTCAGCCTCGGTACTGTGTATTCACATTTTGGTCACCCCAGTGATGACAATAAAAAATGTCTGGATATACTGCCAAATCAAATGGGGGGGGGATGGGGGGTGTCAAAACTGCCTCCAGTTCAGAACCATCTGATTAATGAAAAGGATCTTATGGTTGCCAGAAAGGCACAAAGGTGGCAGTCATTAACACAGAGATTTTCAACTTTTTTCATCTCACAGCACACACACACTAATTAATAAAATTCTGTGGCACACACACCAAAAATACATTTTTTTGCCAATATGACAAAAAAATAGGTATCATTTTAATTCATTCACACCCATGGCTATTGTTGTGCTGGCTGTTGTCATTTTTTTATTTGCAAATCTAAGGGGCAGTGCTCCTAACAACATGCAGGTACTGCATGTTTCAAAAATTCTTGTGGCAGCCCTGGCTGGTGTAGCTCAGTGGATTGAGCACAGGCTGGGAACCAAGGGGTCCCGGTTCGATTCCCAGTCAGGACACATGCCTGGGTTGTGGGCCAGGTCCCCGTGAGGGCCATGTGAGAGGCAACCATACATTGCTGTTTCCCTTCCTCTCTTTCTCCCTCCCTTCCCCTCTCTCTAAAAATAAATAAATAAAATCTTAAAAAAAAAAAAAAAAAAAAAAAACTCTTGTGGCACACTGGTTGAAAATCACTGACAATGTATTCGCATTAATTGGACAGGAGATTTGGAACAAGAGGGGAAGATTCTCCTCTGATTCTGTAATGACCTGGTGAACAGCTCTCCTTGGTTTTATCAGTGCTATTCCTGATGAGGTAAATTGGGTGCCGGGGGGATGAACACATAGAAATTTGCTCTACTTCCTTTCTAAAGACTTTCTTTTCAGTCTTTTTGAAACTTTTTGTTAATTGGTGACAGTATTATATTTTTTTAATTTCCAAGAACTCTGTATCTTTCTCGTAGTAGCCTGCTTTTTAAAAATTTTGTTAAGTGGATGTAATAGCCTTTCTGAAGGTTTTCTTACATCCTATTATCCAACCTTTGACAATAAATGAACAAATAAAACTGCACTTGCTTTAGTCATTCATAGAGTTAATACATAATAAGACTTTTTCTGAATGGCTTTAAGCATCACATTTTTTATTTCCAAGAACTTTTTAAAAAATATTTTTCCTAACATTTAAGTGAATTTGAATGGGGGAGAAGAAATTAGCCCATGTGTCTGGTTAAGCCTCCTAAACTATACTGTCCCCCATAACGCCTTCCTCACAGAGAATTTTCCTACCATGAAAAATCTCAGGAACTTATGGTGGAGAGAATAGTGCAATGTTGTGCTGTAACATGTTGTTATAATAGTTGTGTTCCTAAGAACTTATCAAAAATTCCAAATAATAAAAAAAATGAATACAATGGCAGGAGGGTGAGTAGTCAGAATGGAGCATTTTAAATGGTTACAGGAATTTCTACTGTATTACTGGGCAAACCTAGCATTTCGTCACATCTGGATATGATTCAAACAGGTTGTCATCACAGATGCTCTTATTAGCAAGAACACCTTACACACGCACATCCCTTTTACTGTACACAATCCTGAAAGCAGAACAGAAAATAACCACAAATATTCGAGTTCAGAAGGTACCCCACCCCAGTCACAGCACCTTCTCCATACACTGCACAAATATTTTGTGCATTTCAGTTGTGTTTTTACCTTTCTTGAAGTAGTAACGCATAACATGCTGAAAATGTTGTGTATCTTCTTCCATCTTTAATATTAAAATGGCTGCACAAAAATTCACCAATGGGGAGGTTTAGGGGATATAAGGGGACTAAATGGTAATGGAAAAAAAAATAAAATAAAGAACTTATCAAAAAATTCACCAATTTTGATAAGTGCTTCTTTAGGCTGTCACAATGCAACTCAACAACTGTTTCAGATGCAGTTAAAGATAACTAAGCACTACTAGAGCTAGCCTATGGAAAAAGACATTAACAGACTTTTTAGCCAACCCAATACTAAGCTACAATGAACAGGAGCACTCAGTGACATGCTGTGGGTGGGCAGTGAGAAGGAAGAGCCTAGAAGGATCATGTTGCCAATGTGAATGATTACCTAGGCCATAAGGCTCTTCACCTGGAGAGAAGACCTGGGAGACTCTGAGGGTGAGGTCCATGAGGTAAACTCCAGACATGCTGACCACTAGGATGGAGCTGCCCAGTGTGTGTTTGGCTATGTGGCTCTGAGGCATCGCAGAGGCACCTGGGCAGCAAACTTGGAGTGTGAGTAGCAGCAGACACAGACTTGGGGGAGTTCACTCGGAATGCAGGTACTGCAGAAAAGGTAAAGTCTAAAGGCAGAGCTTTGGGATGCAAAGCCAAAGGGCATACAGGGTATAGATGGACAGTGAGAAGCAAAGTCACACGAGGAGAGAAGAAAGCTGAGAAAAACCTGTCCATGATTAGCAGCTGAGCAGAAAGAGCCAATGGAAAGAGCAGATGGGGAAGGTAATGAAGGAGAGCCCCGGGACAGTGGCACAGGGGTGGGGGGTGACAAACGGGAAGCTGTGATAACTGTGAAGACTGTGTACACTGGAGCATCAGGGACTGAGAAATGTGGCTGTGTCCATTTTTCTCGGGAAATGCGGAGGCAGGTCACCTGAGGAGAGTGGGTATGTCTGGAGTAGGGTGGAGTAGGTCTGAGAAAAGTAGAAGTCTGGGAAAAGTACTTAGGAAAATGGGATGGGATACCAGCCAAGGACTAGAAGGCAGTAATAAAAGCCCAGCTGAGCTTGGAGTCCGTAAAATTTTGGCAGTGTTAGCCTGAAAAATTGGATGCTCTCTGGGTCACACCCTGAAGCACAGGTGAAAAAAAAAAAAGGCCAGCTGGACAGAGTTCTGAAAGTGGTGTCATCCAGAGACTGACTGAGGTCACAGACGGAAGGGGACTGAATAAAGGGCAGGAGAAACTGGGGGAAAAGGAATCCGAAGGGTAAGAGATGGTGGACAGAGAATTAGGGCCTCTGATTTTAGAAATGTCCCTAACACACAGTGGTCAAATAAAGAATGCCAGTGCACACTCCCACCAGCAGTGTATGACACCACATTCCTCACCTCTCCCAAGGCAGCAACATATCATGATTTTAAACGTGATTTTTTAAAAAAGATTTTTATTTACTTTTAGAGAGAGGGGAAGGAGAAAAGGAGGGAGAGAAACATCAATGTGTGAGAGATACGTGGATCAGTTGCCTCTCACTTGCCCCCAGATGAGGACCTGGCCCACAACCTGGGCACATGCCCTTACTGGGAATCAAACCAGCAACCTCTCAGTTGCAAGCCGGTGCTCGATCCACTGAGCCACATGAGCCAGGGCTATCATTATTTTAAACTCTGTCAATTTGGTAAGTGAAAAGCAGAGTCTCAAAGTTATGTGCTTCTTCAATTGCTTGTCATTTTGAAGAGTCTCATATACTTACTAATCATCTATCTTTCATCTGTGATCTTTCTGCTCATGTATTGCTTTGTAGAGCTCTTCAAATTGGTAAGAGAGCTTTCTTTATGCATTAAGAATACTAATCCTCTGCTGTGGCCATTCTCAACTGTTTCCAGTTAAACATCATAATTTTAATTATGAGTTTAATTATTATGTAGTTAAATCTATAGGTTATCTTTTATGGTTCATTCTCTGCACTTTCATGCCAGAGCATGAAATACTTTCCATATTTTCTTCTGCTTATTTTACGGTTTTATTTTTTACACAAAACTTTTAATCTGTTTGGAATTTCTTTTGGCCTACAGTGGTGAGGTGGTATGTAACCTGATGATTTTCCCGACTCTTATGATGCCTCCTCATCACATGCCAACTTCTTCGACATACCAGGTTTGTTCCATGCGGCACCAGGAGCTGATGTACGGGTGTGGAAACACAACAGGGAGCTGATTTGGTGAAGGTCAGAGAAAGAACTAGCCAACAGCACAGTAGGGTCTCAGCTTCTCAGACTCAAGCTCAGCACACCCTTTGCTACACTCCACTGTCCTAAAGCAGTTTCAGTTTTTTTTTAAGCCCACATCTAAAAGTTTTAAAAACACAACTGAATTAACTAGTTTGCCCATCCCCCAAGCTGTTAAGGGAAAATAATCTGATGTGATCATCAGATATCAGCTTCAAGAGAAGCAGATTTCTGCTTTTTGGAGGAAGGTTCTCATACGGGCTTTGGAGAAAGCAGAACAACGCACACAAGCAGACTTGTGAGGCACATCTATAAACAATTTTTCTTTAGAGACCAGCTCACAACTTGGGAATCATAACTAAGTATCTGCCCACTAACTAGACTTCTTGAGTGGCCAACCATAGGTGGGTTTTCTTTAATCCTGTGCTTCTTATGCATAGGCTTGAGGATGTCTGAAAAGTCCATGAGATTATATGCAAATGTGCACGTGTGGATGATTTTTTTTAAGGCGAGGACTGTTAGAACCTCCATCTAAATCTATAGTAGCATGGTTTCTATTCCTGAAGACTGCTCTAGGACTCACGGACTGTATGTAGTCAGTCCATCGCCTGATGACTGCTAACCACTTCGTCAGAGGTTGTGTAACTATTGCCATTCCTCTCACCATTTCTCAACTTTCTCTTCCAATTCCTTCCTCGGTCAAGTGCAGTGCAACTGTTTTCTCCATATAGTTGGACCACTACAAATTCAGCACTCTGCCTTTAAGATCACCTGCCAATCTTATGACTAACACACAATAAAAACTCAAACGTCAGACGTACTAAAAGGGGTATGATTCAAAAACGTGAAGAAAAATGCTTGCGGATTTCCATTGGGAACCATTCAGATTCAGACTTTGCATTTTAACAGGACAAACATTCCTCACGGTGTTTCACACAGCTACACATTAGACTGGAGAGTCTAACCAATTAAATAAGGGGTGAAGGAGAACTCACTGAAGTAAATAACAGGGAAGGAGAAAATGAAGCAAAACACAGATAATGTATACACAGAAAAGCCAAGAAGTAACAAAATGATTAATCGTAGCTAAATAGGGCATAGCATAAATGAGTATATTCATAAATATTAATATCACCCATATTTACCCACTAAACTAATTAGGCACAATTCTCAACAACAAAAACAAAGTACTTTGGAGACACACAAAAGCACATATAAGGAGATGTGCTGTGTTCCTGTTGCAAAGGTATCAACTCTCCCTGCGGTTTAGTACGCAAATCACTCAACCATAATTCCTGGATTTTAGTTACAATATTTTTATATCCTCAGGCCTAGCCTATAGCAGGCACCCAGCCTATTATTTGAATGAATGAGCTCCAAACCAATCAAATTCCTAAATGATTTTTTGTAGAACTAGAAAAATGATACCAAAATTTTTTTTTTTTAATAAAAATAGGAGAGAATAACTGAAACAGAAAAGCTGAAGGAGACCAGTTCTACGAGACTGAAAACATATTTTGGATGAACAGTGTGGTATTGGTGCACACACACACACACACACTCTCCAAGTCATATATCCATGGGAGAAAAAAACCAACAAAGTAGATACAAGAATTATAAGTTTAAAAAACGAGAAGCATTACAAAACAATGGAAGAGAGTAGCATTACTGTTACCTTTTTCAGTAAATAACATCCAACCATAACCAGGATCTCCTCAACTCTTCCCTCTCCCTTTTCTTCCTCCCAAACGCTATGGTGTTAAATATTCCCCAACCTAACCTGCAATGCTATTGTCTGAGCTTCCTCACCAGGCTCCTTTCACCTTCCCTCTTTCCCTTCCTCCATAATCCCAACTCCACCTGCCACCAGAGTTGTCTCCCTAAAGCACTAACTTAATTTTCTCAACCTACTGCATATAAGGATCCCCTAAACCCTACTGCAATGGTCCTCAAGCCATGATCCCCCAAAACTGGAACAGAAGCTTTTCTAATGATGGTCTTCCATGGATGACAGCAAAACCCCATCAATATTCCCCATCTCCGAAAGCTGGTGTTCATAGTCAGTGCTGGTCATGTACTGAGTCCTGCCATCGTGGGGTTGTACGGGCAATGTTATCAATTCTACAGTGCCCCAAAATGAAAAGGCAGTGAGAATACTGAAGGGCTGTAAGAGGAAATGAACGAGTATAATGAAAATTAAAGGCTGCACTGTGAGAAATGATGCCTCAATAAATTGTCAATGTACAATGAAAACTGTTTTCAGGAAAGATGGCCATCAGTTTATATCAGGCAAAGAAAACTGAATATGCTGGTTTTAAAACTTTTTAAAGCTTTGAAGGACAACTCACTCCTTCTACTGGATGGAAATGCATCCAGGGGCTTATGACTTTAAATGCCACTGTCACCCTGAACTTGAGAAGATATGAATCTACACACAGCCACTCACTACCTAATGAATTTAAAAATAAGTGTTGGATAGTTTTTCTGCTGTTAAGAATCAGATACAGTTGTCTTTTCCCAATTTATTAACCAAAAAAATATTAAGTTAAAGGAGGAAATTTTCAGTGTGTTAGGTTTCTCTTAAGTATTTTTCTTCCCTCACAGAATTCTCCATTATCCACATTTCTACTTGCCTGTTATCACGACTGCTAAAGTGTCACATGTCAGGGAAGCCTTCCCTGGACCCCAAACACATCTTGGAGATCCCAGGCCTGTGCCCATGCTTCCCTATCCGAGCAGTCACCGTATCTAGTGAAGTAGAAATACTTTGATCTATTTCCCCAAGGTACAGCTGGGCATGAGTTCAAGTGGCCACTCCAGCCTATGCCTCTGAAAGGATCCAATGACCACATGAAATCCAAGTGGGTGGATTTATAAATGTTCACACTGACAGGTGACAGGTAGCTGGTAGTGGCTTAGAAAAATTTCTGTGCTATTCTAAATATTTATTTACTTACTTAAATATCTGCATTCATTTGAGTACCTGTTTAGTCTACAATTTATGACTTAAATGCTCCGGAGGCATAAATTTGGCTAACGCACGTGGAAGAACACTGAGAAACTAGAGAAGAAATGCTAATGAAACATTAAAACAGAGATCAAGTTGACTATTAGACCCGAAGGTATCTCTGATAAGGAAGACACCTGAAAAGAATTGTGGGAAGGGGAAGGAAGGGAGAAACATCTTAGAACTGATTAATCAAAAAGAAGTAGCCGACACAAATAATCAATAAGTTGTAATTAAGTGAAATTTCAAGACATAGGAAACAAGTCTTACAAGCCGTAGGGCTGACATTAACTGAGTATTGTTTTCATATCATTTGCTACAAGTAGGCTCTGTCTAGTCAAGAGCGTTTCTTACATAAATCACAGGGTCAGATTTTCAACAGAATCCGCTTTATCTTCTGAAACTTGTATCAAACCTGCACCAAGTCACAATCTGTCCCCCTCCAGACTCCGTGACTGAGTAGGTGTGGTGGCAAACTCTTTCTGTAAAGGGCCGGACAGCAATGATAGCACGGGCTCTGTGGGCCTCACAGTTAGTGCTACGGATACTCCGCTCCGCGGTGGCAGTGCATGGCCGTGTGCCAACAAACCCTGTCTGCAAAACAGGATTTGGCCCGAAGGCCACAGACTAGGAAAGAAAGGCCAATTTGAGGATGTAGTTCATGAGATGAATTTCAACAGGACATTTAAAGTGTAGACATTCAAGATAAAGATCTAGAGATGAAGAGATGGCAGGGCTAGAGGCATCAAGTTGGGAGGCATCAGTCATGAGGTGGTATTAAGGGGTTGAGATCACCTGGGGGAATGGTCTGAGAAGACAGGAGACGAAGGACACCTCCCCATCTGAATACAGGGCTGACATGCAATGCCACTGGGAATCATTACAGCCCGAAGGGTAGGAGAATTATAACCAAACCTCCCTTAACCCAATCTTTTTAAAAAGAGGCTCCTATTTCAACTTGGAACTTTCATCCCCTTTTCCAAGATAAATAACTTTTCAAGTTTCGACTTCATAGATGAAAAAAAAAAAAAAGAAAGAAAGAAAAAATGTTCCCACTAGTTTCAGGAAACTAAAAAAGAAGAAAAAGGCTAGAAAATAAAGCAAGTCTAAACTAAAGTTATCTATCAACTCTTTTAATGTTCTATTTTAACTTTGAGATATTTCACACTCAAAAAATATATTATATACATAGAAAGTATGATGAATGATGATAAAACAGATGTCCCATCCCCATCCCAAGGAGAAGTTCATTACCAAACACACTTACTGCCCAACTTCACACACCACAAGAATTAGTCTCTAAACTAGAAGTCAAAGCAGGCAGCCTAACATCAGATCAAACTCGCAAATATGTTTCCTTTAACCTACACAATGGGGTTTTTCCCCCTTTTTTGTTGACGATATTTAAATATCAAGAAACTTCACCTGGAAATCAATATTCTGGAGTATCATTAAAAATGATACTATGGCCACAAGTGGCTGGAGCTGAGAGCACTGTCCCCTTTCAATGACCATGTACTCGCCAACCTGCCACAGTCCTCACCACGCCCTGGGCCTGGCACGTATCTCCCACCCAACTTACTAATTTCGCTTGAGTTTGTGACCCCTGCCTACAGAACATATTCATGGTTTCCAACTTTTTAGAGTATGGAAAACATTATTTAAAGTAAAAACAAAATTTCACAAACTCTAAATAGGAACATTACTGAAAGTAAGACAGGTCCATACTTCCTTATCTACCGTTTTGAAATCTACATTTAAGAAAATATACATATACACACAAAGCAGGAGTACACAGATATTTTTAACAACTGTATACTTTATTAATTACTATGCCTGCATTTACTTAATATACCTACATTTGAGAAACAGAAATAGAATGATATATGCAAAACCTCTGTAGTCTGAGAAGAATGTGTGGTGCACATGTTGATTCTAGGACCTTGTACCAGAATGTTAAATCTCTGGGGGATCTGCTGTGTACACAGGAGAACGGCAGCTACAAAAGTAATCCCATATTAGAATAGCAAGCTGCTTTCACATCTAAAATGATGCTATCCTTTCGGGGTTCATTTTTCCTCAGTGAACTACAGATTCTTCTAGCACTTGCTATATTCTAGGATTCACAATACATAAGATCAGATTCAGAAACTGCAAGACAGCAGATTTTTTTCCACCCCTGCTCTATGCAGAGGCTGGATGGAATCCACTCAGACTGAGGACAACCACAGCTACCCCCTTTCTCAGAACCACTGTCCAGAGCTCCTTTAAAAACGGCAGAGGGAATCCTCAGGCATAAAACGAAACAGAGAAGTAGGTGAGGGATGTTTAATGTCACTAGAGTCAGGAGAAGGCTTGTGATGTTGGATACTGGAAAGGCTGTCATGGAGGAGTCAAGGTTGGCTCATCCTGGCTCCAGAAGGGTGCTCTGGGGTGCGTAGGCAGGGATGCATTTTGACTCCACCTCTGAGAATTCCCGCTGCCCCTAGGAAACAGACTATCTCAGGAAGAACTGCTTTTCCTACGCCTGGAGAAGGTCATCTGATTTCTGTGATCAGGAAGAGGATGGCAAGGAAAGTAACACAGTTAAAACAAGCCAGGTTGGGTCTGGGGCGAGCTGGGTGGCTGGCGCCCCAGCCAGGTGGGCCAGCTGCTGTGCAGCTATTGGAGAATGCTAGGTATTGCCAGGTCTTCCAAGATTTTAGAAGAAACTGGAAATCCAAGTTCTCGTGTGAAAACTCCAAATTTTAAAATATGGGCCAATGATGATAATACATACATATACATACCAAATAGGACACAGCTACATCCTGCAAGCAAACAGTGTGAACCTTTGGTGTGAAAACTAGCATATGCAGAACCTGGAAGGACTAGACCAGGGCTTCTCAATCTCAGTACCCCTGACATTTGGGACCAGATCATTCCATGCTGGTCCGTTGTGGGGGTCCTTTTCCTTGTAAAATATCCAGCAGCATCCTGGCCTTCACCTACCAGATGCCAGAGCACACTCCCCAAAAACTAAGTCATGACAATCAAAACTGTCTCCAGACCTTGCTCCTGATGGGGGCTGAAACCACGCCTGATCAGAGCCACTGGACTGGAACAACACCCAACTCTTAGCCTCCCAGATTTTATAAAAATGTCACTCATAACTCGAATGAGGGGTGTCTCATGTAAGAGCTGCCCACATAAAGCCTGGATTTATAGCTGCCTTGGAAACAGATACCTGGAACGGAACCCCCAGCTCTCATTTCCTAGCCTCTTAATGTGGCTTCCTCATCACTAAATCAGGAACAAATAACATCATCCCTTAGAGCCACTTTAAGAATACAGAGAGAAAATTTATGCAAAGCACCTGGACCAGCAACTTAAGAAGCACCAAAGACCGTTAGCAAACATTAATCCTTCCCTGGGGAAAAGGCAGCCTGGTGACTATGGTGTCTGTAGTCGGAATGGGATCCAGTCAGAAGCCCTGTACCCAAACCATGTCCTGCCTCTTAGGAGCTGCGGGAACTTAACAAAGCAGTCTTCCTTCTTTATAAAACAGAAGGGACAACCACTGCAGGCGAGGACCAAGCCAGATGGTTCGGCACAGCCCCTGGTATGAACTAAACCATTAAAGAAATGTTGATGATTTTTTTTTTTAAGATTTTATTTATTTATTTTCAGAGAGAGGAGAAGGGAGGGAGAAAGAGCAATGTATGGTTGCCTCTCACATGGCCCTCACTGGGGACCTGGCCCGCAACCCAGGCATGTGCCCCAACTGGGAATTGAACCAGGACCCTCTGGTTCCCAGCCCGCGCTCAATCCACTGAGCTACACCAGCCGGGCAGAAATGTTGATGATTTTTCTTATCAGATCTTTTTAAAAATTTCTGTAAAGGAAAGAACAAATTCTTTAATAAATTCAAAGGACTGAGAATGTAGTAATATCAAGGGGTAAGGTACAAGACAATAAATAATAACAGGAATCATTAACTTCCAGATTGTTCTACTTAAGCAACTGCCAAATCTGGCCCTGGATAGTTTTCTTAGTCCCATATGGTGTCATGCTGGTTGTTTAATTTGCATTAAATGCCATCTTGTCACCGGACAGGGGCCTGGACCTGAGCTGGTCTGCCTGGCTAGGGCTACCTAGGGCCAGCTACAGTGTGTGGGTTCTTGACTTTGTGTAGGCAAGATTTCACAACATGAATCCAGATGACTATGAGGATACATTTATTAAAGGTGGGGACAGTAAAACAAGGAAGGGCTTAGCACAGAAGAAGCAACAGGAAAGCCTAGGCTCGGCTGCCTTAGCTACTGGAAAGTCAAAGAAGAGGGGGCCTTGGGGGACAGGTTCAGGGGATCAGCCTAGGACAAGCTGCCAGTTGCCCACTGCCTTAGAGTTTAGTAGATGTGTGCGTATGGGGGAAGGACAAGAGAATGGCAGGGGCCTGCTCCCCAGAGGGAGAGCATGTGAGCTGGGTCCTTTGTCTTGATTGAGACTTTTCTCTCTCTCTTGTAGGCAGGAACCTTAGGGGAGGTCTCAGGGGAGAGTTTCAGTAGACTGTTCATCAGTTCTCCAGGTGTGCCCTTTCAGGGTCATGGTCTCCACTGATTGGTCAGTGACAGGGCAGGGGTTTTTTACTCATTGCAATTGGTCCTGGTGTCACCAAGGTTTTGCTGCTTTTCTGGGCCTGGAGCTGAAATACAACTGAGGCCTAGATGTTCTCCTCAGGGAAGAAAGGCCTGGGGAGAAAAGGTTACCCTGTGGGTGAGGTCCTTGTTTTCCCAGTTTTGCCCCCTGCCAGGCACTCAGGGCCTTTCGCCCTGGTGACCATCTGCACGTGGCTGTAAACTGCTCCGCCACTGTCTCTGATTCCCTATTCCACTTGCCAAGGAATTTTCCCAGCTTCTTACTATCCTGTCTCAATCTGATTTTCATTAAAGTCCAAATTGTAGGCTTTTCTCAAAATTCCCCAAATTGAGGCACACAGGGCCCATACTCCCACACAGCCTTTTGGTGAGAAAGGAAGCACCCATCAGGTCCTCCCTTCCCCGGCCAGCCCCCCCCCCTGGCCTAAGTCACTCACTGATTTCACTAGCCTGTCTCCTCTTAGCATTTTTGACCTTGGCTTATCTAAACACAACTTATCTGGGAAAGCATTCCGGATCTCCAAGGAGTACTTCATTCTGGCAGGAGCCAGCACTCACTGAGACACTCCCGCCCAGAAGCTCACCTTCGATAATAAAGTCTTCTAATTAGTCACTTGAAATCCTTTTCTCATTGACATTTCTACCTCATCACTAGCCATTGCTCAGGTTCCTTATCCTGGTGTGCGCCTTCCTCAGTTCAGGGTGTTGCCTCCCCACATCACCACCATGTCCACTGGATTACCTGCATGAAGCATTTTCAAAAGCAAAATACCTCTTTTTTTTAGCAGAACTACAAAAAGATATGACATGAGGTCTATGGTTAGCCTGACCAGCATGCCTTCTCCCCTTCTGCTTGTAACAGCACCCTAGTCTTCCTGGGGAAACAGCACTCCCCAACTCTCAGTCCATGTGGCATGAGTGGGGCTGACACTCCACTCCCATGTCCAGGGAAGTGCATGCAACCCACTCAGAAACACTCAGTGTCAGTCCTGGGACTTCTGGCCACAGTGACAAGGAGTAAAGTACTCTCTGTCCCCCTGGGACGTGAACTGAGGATGACAAAAGACCAGGGGTCTCCTTGTGGACATAGCCTATATAAAGACAGGACGCCCGGCATCTAGCCCAGGGGATGGCTATACTATTTTTAGACTCTTTGGTCACATATGAGCCAATTAGTTCTCATCTTTGCTTAAGGACATTCAAATTGGGTTGTGTTAAAACCAAAAGAGACTTAAATAATCAATACGAGAAATTTTTAAAAAGTACTTGAAAATTTTTAAATGAAAAAAAAAAAGGCTTTGCTCAAATTTTCTCCCATTTTTTCAGCCCTGGCTGGTGTGGCTCAGTGTTGATCACTCACCTGCACACCAAGAGGTCACTGGTTCAACTCCCAGCCAGGGCACGCGCCTGGGTTGCAGGCCGGGTCCCCAGTTAGAGTGCACGAGAGGCACCCACACATTGATGTCTCCCTCCCCCTTCCCTTTCTCTAAAAATAAATAAAATCTTTAAAAAAACATTTTCCCCATTTTTTGTTACCTCCCCTTCATCTAGTAAGAGCTGGGTTTTACTCTGTGAAGTAGCCATGCCTCTGTAAGCTTTTATTTAATGGTATGTAATTATTTTTTGCTCGCCAATCTCTCTCACAAATCTATTGAGCTCCCCAAGGGCAGAAACTGTGTAGTTTTCACTCTTGATTCCTTAATACCTTGCACAGTGGCACACAGTTTGGGCTCAACAAGTGTCTGTGGAATGGATGGATCAACAAAAGGCAGGTGAACGAAAGGAACCATCCAAATTCTCTTCTTGGGGACATCCCTATCATGAGACCATCTCAGAAGCCTTGCCCCTGTGATACACAAACCTTCTAAAACAGACTCACCCACCCATTGTAAACAAGTTGCATCATGAGAACTCAGTCCTTCCAGCCATTACTAATTCTCCCACATGTCCATCCCATGGAACCTCACTGTGGGTTACTCACAAGGTCCTAATTCTGGGAAGAGACTACTTCACTTCCAGACACCACCTAGAATTCTACGAATCGATATGCTACACAGTGGGCATGCCAGTCACACCTATAAGTTCACTCATGGGGATGGGGGGAACTTCCTTTGCTTCCTGACCTCCTCCTTGCCCCAAATATACCCAGAATCCGAATTCGATGGCCACCCGTCATCTGTTTCCAAACAATAACAACTCTAGGCTCTCCTCTTCCTTCACTTTTTTCCTCCCTAGTGCTTTATAATTACATAAGTGGAAAAAATGCAAATATATGTAGGAAATCAACAGCAGTAAAGCAACAGGTTCCCCTGTAAAACGTTTTGACTTTGGGTGCAAAATTGCCACACCCTTAATTGCTCTGTAATAGATGCAGCTTCCACTGGCATCTAGCAATTAAGATTTTCAAATAGTCAAAGGTCAGGGCCAGAATTACAGTCCTCGTATGACTCACCATTGACTCTATCCAGTTTTCATTTTCCCATACTTGCGCCCACACCACCAAGGCAATCAGGTAAGAACTAGATTTACAATAGATTAATAATTTTGTTGAGTATCTACTGTGTAGTAGGAAGCACAGCCGACCCTGGAATCCAAGTAGAAAGACGCAGCAAGGCTTCTCAAGGTATTTAGTGAAATGAAGAACACGGGCAAGTAAAGAGGCAAATACATTATAGAAAAGAAGGTGCTACATAGAGTTATGAAAGCACCCAGGATCAGCCAGTCTATGTTGGAGCATCAGAGAAGGCCGGTTGGGGCAGAGACCTTTACTGGGAGACCTACAGACTGAATAGGAGGCGGCAGCTATAGGACAGGTGTGTTGAAAAGACTTCTGACAAGAGTTCCAGGTAGAGGCTAATTAGTGAGAAAGTAAGGGCTCCTCTAGAAACTGTAAGTAGGCAAGCATAGCTGGAATTTACAAGTGTGAAGAGAGAAGCTGCCACAGAGGAAGCAGGGGGCCAAAAAGACCCTGAACGGCTTTGCAGTGCTAGAAAGAACTTTATTGAAGAAGAGCAAACATAGCTTGCCTCAGACAATATACCAAACGGCCATAATGACAATCTTGACCCTCACTAAATATCAATTTTACAATGCATGTTACTGAAAACACTAAAAGGGGTAGAAAACTTACAAGGAATTACCTTATAATTTGTTTACAGATTTTTAGTTGAAACATTAGCCTTCTCTACTACTTTGTTTACCTTCCTCTCATATCTACCACTTTCCCACAAACAACAGGAAAGCAGGCACATCAAGGAGACAGATTAATTTTGGAAATAGGAAAAATACACACCAAGTTAACAGGGTGGAGTACCAAAAAAATTGAGCAATAAAACTAAGCAGAAAGTTGAGGGAAATGAAACAGTGAAAAGCAAATTTGGAAAATTCAAGAGGAAGTAAGAGTATTTTCATACACACAAAAGGAAGAAGTGTCCCACGTGCTTTGGCCAAACTGAACTCCCCGCTTTTGCCTAACTGTTGAAAAAAAAAGTGAAAACTGAAAAATTCACACTTTCATATCTCATCGCAGAATAAATAGTAAATCGGTACAGCACAGCAACTGCCCTGGAAGACCTCGAAATAGTTGCCCCAGAAAATGCCACACATGACAATCACCTGGAGAAGCTCCGCAAATCAAACCATTCCTGTCCCAACCGCCTGCTGGTCTATTCTGTCATTTCAGAATAACTGTCATCACTATGTACAGTGTCTGGTGAGGGAATCACCTGGTAAGGTTTGTAAGTGTCTAACCACTATGCTGTACACCTGAAACTAATATAAATTATATGTCAACTGTAATTTAAAAATAAAAAATAAATGCATAAATGTAACACTTTCTTTTTGCCAAAAGACAGATTTTTTTTAAAGAATCAATGATTGCCTGGCATTAAAGCAGAGCCTAAGAAGACACATAGAGAAGTATCTGCTTCCAAATCCAAAGTGAGAGTTTTTTAAAACTTTCTTTTTTTTAATTGGCGCAAGGCGGTTTCCATAGCCTTTTCTCCCCGTTCCCACCAAGTTAATGCCAAGAAGGTGCGGCCGGGCTCTGGTGCCCGTTCGCTCGGGTTTGGAGACAGCAGCACCGAGTCCCCCAAAGGGCGTAGCGAAGCTCAGCGAGTGGGACGAGCGTCAGTGACCCTGTTCCTACTGAGGGCCACCGCGCAAGGTAGTGAAGGGCTGTCCCAGCCGGGTCCCCGGAAGGCTGGGACCTCGTCTCAGGCAGGGCGCCCGCCGGTCGGGCCTCAGGGGAGGACACAGACGGGGCCGGCCCAGACCCCGGGGCTAAGACCCTGCAGGGCCCGAGAGGGAGGCGCGGCCCGGCCCGGGGAGCTGCCGGCCGGCCCGCCCGCACCGCCCACCCCGCTGACCCCCGCCCGGCGCACTCGCCTGCCCACGGTCTGGTTGGCCAGCTGCTTCATGCGGTTGAACTGCTTCTTCATGGCGGCGGCGGGGTCCGGGCTCTGCCGGCGGGACGCGGGGAAACGAGCTGCGGCTCCTACATCGCTTCCCGGCCGGGCGGCGGCGGCGGCTCCGGGCTGGGCCCGCCCTCGCGCGTCACTTCCAGCGGCGCCGCCCGCAGGCCGAAGGGTAGGAGCGCTCGGCAGCCAGGCCCGCGCCGCCGCCGACTCCTTCCGCCCCGCGGGGAGAGCCGCCGCGTGCAGGGCGGGCCTGGCGCCCACGAGGCCGCTCGGTCGGTCACGCGCCCAGTGGTCGCCCAGTGATGGTTTTTATTTTTTGTAGTTTTTCTTTTCTCTTTCACGCACCACAGTTTTGTCATAAAATTTTGTTTCGCTTCTTTTTGGTACCAATGTAACAAAAAGGTTGGAGGAAAGGGGAGGCAGACAGTTGTGGGGAGGAGGGACAGGGCACTGCGGCAAATGTGACCTTTATGGAAACAGTTTTGATAGCAAAACGTGGTGGGAAGCAGGTCTTTGGAGCCTAGAAGCTTGTTTAGCGCCTTTATTCTCAAGAAGAGACGGTTCTGTGCAGGTCAGTGACACAAGTTGTTGTGTAACCTGTCTGGGAGGGAAGGAACAGGCAAGGGAGCAGAAAATGAGTTTTCTAAGAAAGGAATCTAGTTAGTGCATGCATGGCATGTCCGGTTAGTGTGAAGCAGAGGCTTAACGTTGCTGCTTTCTCTTCAACGCCTCCACCAGATCTTTCTTAGCTTTTCTTAGCTTCTTGTTTCGATTCGTCTGCAAAAGTCTATACAGACCTCCTTGAGGATGTCTTTTGTTTTTCCAAAGTAGATCTCATCAGCTTACTTCTAATTTTGTTGTCCATGTCCTCAACCAGGCGGCAGATATTGGTTACGTGTGGTGAGCTGCAGCTCACAGTTTTGTTGTTCTCCATCTGACTGGTAAGGCTGCCTCAGAGGTTCATGGTGCCAGAGCTGGATTTGTTGGTTTGTGGCTACAGCATCATCCTGGGTATTTCTCCTGCACTTGCAGCTCGTGGATGGAGTCCCAGCAGCCTTTGATCTTCTTTGATCTGTCTCCAGCCTTCTTTATGAGGATCGCTCCAGCAAAGCCATGGTCCCAATGCCAGAGGTAGACAGATGAGGCCACACCTTCAAAATACTGGTCTCCATCCTGGTCAAAGGAATTTTTGTTGGCTGCCACCTCCAGTTTTCTCAGCCAAGCAGAAGGCATGACCCCATCTTCCAAGGGAGGGTCATGCTTGTTACTCCATGATGACCTATAAGAGTTCTTGTCACTGTTGTAGTCACACAGAAGGTAATCCTTTCCCACCACCTGTCTTTAGCAATTTTCAGCAGCTGATTAACAGAAGACAGGAGATCTTCACATTGACTGGGGACCAGGTCCATCAGGTCGCTGAGGTTTTCCTCAATTTGCTGTGGAAGTAGGTGCCTCATTAAGTCCAAGGTGCTGATGACTCACAGTGGTGGTGCCACCATCTGTGGCCGTCTCCCCAGCAGCAGGGGCTGGTGCTTCCACTTTTCCCAGTGCCCAGGAATGAACATCTGGGTCAGTGCCCCACTACTTCTGAGCTGTGGCCATGAGGGTTTTCGTTAAATGTACTGCCAGTGACACTGGTTAATAATATGTCAGTTTCAAGTGGACACTACTTAATAATATGTCGGTTTCAAGCGGCTTTGTGTTCTATCCAGTACTTACCACCCAAATCCACTTTCCTTCAGTCATTTTATATTTGATGCCTTCATGCACTTACTCCTGAGTGAATCTGAAACAGGCTGGTGACAGGCAATACCAGGGCCCCAATGGCTCCCCTCCCTGCTTCTCTTAAACTTGGTGATTCTTGACTGACTGACCCCTTGCGGGGGGTGGGGGGGGGCTGCAGGTGAGGAACAATTCACCGTCCTCCCCAGGTCACACTGATGCACAGGCTGACACTTGTCCAAATGCCCTCACTGGTGCTATTAAGATGAATGCATGTAACTCAGAATTTTTCCTCAAATTTTTGTAAAAAATAGTGGCATGGATATCCCAAGCTGCAGGACAACATGGATTGTGTGACAAGAAAGCCAAAGGCAATATGTGTTTTCTATTAGCCCACACCCAAGAACAGTGTTGGAGGTGGTGCCTCCTCAGCAGCTGCCATGATAGTGGCATGGAGGTGGCAGGGGCAGGGCAGTGCAGAGACAGTAACAGAGACAAGGGACAGCAGAGGCTCACAGGCCACATCACCAGACAAGGGCCCCGTGTCAGGCCCAGGTCAGGCCTCAGGGTTCCCAGACACCACCCCCTGGGCCAAATTGTTGCCTAGCAAGACTTCATTGGGATTTAGTCCCTTGGGCAGCAGTTCCAAGGAGTGGGGGTCGTCCCACATGGGGCTGGCCACTTTTGTCAAGCAGACCAGGTCAGTCCTATGACCCATAGCAATGACCTCCGGTTTGGTGGCCTTGGCTCTGGCTTAGGTCACTCCCTAGGGCTAGGTGTCATTGTAGTTTCCTTCAATGGCTGCATCTCTAATTTCACAAAAGATGCATAAAGGAAACCGAGAAGGGGCAAGAGTCATCTGACTCTAAGAGAAAGGATGTTGAAACCATTTAAGCAAACTTAAGATCAGAGAATGAAAGACATAGTGATTTAGAAGAGAAGTGTAAGACATCAGGGCTTTAAATAAAGGAGCCAACTGCTGATTACCAACATCACCTACAACAGAAAGATGCAGAAACCAAATTCTGAAAGGAAGCCAGATCATGCTAAAGGATCAGTTGCCAAACCTGCAGTCAGCCCCTTAGTAAATTCTGGAGCTGCTCTTGTTCCATCGACCCCTGCATCACCTTCATTGGCTTATGATATCAACACGCATGCTTTCAGCTTGTGAGGGAGATGACATGTTGACCTTATTTCATCACAAGAAAAAAACAGATTGTCCAATGAAGTTTTAAAACTTGAGGCTGAAGTTAGCCATTGGAGGCATTTTGTTCAGACTTTTACAGTATGAGGAACAAGCAGCTTTGATCGCAATGAAATCTGCAAACTGCAAAATACCATCAAGGAACTTCAACAGAGTCAAAATAAGGAAATTGATTACCATCAATTTGAAATGGCAGTACTGTAGAATATTCAAATACAGGAACTGGCAGAAATAAGTTGTAGGCATCGAGAAAAAAATAAGTGACTATGAAGAAAGGATTGAAGAACTGGAAAGTCTGTTCCAGCCGTGTAGCTCAGGAATGTGAGCAACTGATGACTGCAAAAACTACTTAAGTTCTATATACTGAAAAAGAAGAGTCTACCAAAAAGACAAAGAACTTGAGGGTAGAATTATATATATCAATAAAAAATTATCTTCTGCAGAAAATGAGAGAGATGTTTTAATGAGTGAACTAGACCAGGGAAATGAGCAAATTTTTCTTGAAAAACTTAAAGGAAGTTTAGGACTCCAGAAGGAATATGCTCAAGCATTAAAGAAAAAGAAAAACTTTCAGCTAGCCACAGAGGAAAAAGACACAAAAAAATCCATGAAAGAAGAAAAGAGTTATCTCAAAGAAGAACCACGGCAAGTGAGAGAACAACAGAGTCCAACTGCACCTATGGTGGACCCTAAGACACGAGACACTATTACTAAATGCTATTACTCAACCAAATGTAATTTTAAAAGGTAGTCTCCAGGTGGAAAGAAAACATCATCAAAAGATTATTGAAATTCAGCCCTGACTGGTGTGGCTCAGTGGGTTGGATATCATCCCACAAACCAAAAGTTCACCCGTTCGATTCCCAGTCAGGACACATTCCTGAGTTGTGGGCCTGGTCCCCAGTTGTGGGTGTGCAAGCGGGAACCAATTGATATTTCTTTTGCACATTTCTTTTGCACATTCTCTCCCTTTCTTTCTTATTCCATGCCCCCTCTCTAAAATAAATAAATAAAATCTTTTTTAAAAAGATTATTAAAATTCAAAAGCAGAGTAAGCAGCAACTACCTCAATCTTTACAAAAACAGAAAGAGGAAATGGATGATCTTCAATACCAGCATGAGCAAATGAATATTAAACCCACTCAGCTCTTTTCTGTGTAGGATGAGGAAATTAAGAATATGCAAAACATAATAGAACAAATCAAAACCCAGTTGCATGGGAAAAAAAGAAAAAAACACATTCAAACAGAACATTCTAATCATTTTCCTGTAAAAATTTGGGAGTCTTAATACAGAAAAAAAGAAGTGAAAAGCTTAAGTTAATCTCAAGCCAAAACTGAGAAATTACTGACAGAAATAAAATAACAAGAATTGGAGATTAAACTCCTAACTTAATATCTCTTTGACTGAACAGATTGATCAGCTGTCCAAAGATGAGATTGGTAAACTAACTTAGATTTTCCAGCAAAAAGATTTAGAGATACAAGGTCTTCATACTAGAATATCTTTAGCTTCCTACATCCAGCAGCAATTGCAAGTGTATGGTTTAGAAAGCAAACAAGTATTGGCTGTTTTAAACAAGAAGATATGGAAAATAGCAATCTAAAAAGAATATCCAAAAATGATGGATACCATTGATGCCAACAATGAAACTGCAAGATGAAAATAAAAAACTGTCTCTTAGATTTGAAAGTACTGGTCAGGATATGTTTAGAGAAACCATTCAT
Source organism: Micronycteris hirsuta (assembly GCA_004026765.1). NCBI lineage: Eukaryota > Metazoa > Chordata > Mammalia > Chiroptera > Phyllostomidae > Micronycteris > Micronycteris hirsuta. Next base: position 33,464 of record PVJI01009195.1, read on the forward strand.
AATTTATAATGTATCATTCAAGAAAAAGACTTTGAGATTGATGTGTTAGGGCAGAATATCATACTTTATTGACAATTTTGCAACCATTCAGCACCGGCAATGAGGTTAGAGGCATTAATATGAATCAGTTTGAGGACCCTCTGCAAGAGCATGATACATTTAAACAAGTTAAGAACATGGAAGAGTAGAAAAAGCAGGTGATGACCACTGTACCAAATACACAGAGCAAGGCAACCCGATTTCAGAAACAACTTCAACAACTTCAGATCCAAGTTTTAATTGACAGTGATTGCAATTCTAAACTACGGGTGAACTCTACTGACCTGATTCAAAATTTTAAAGGGAATGAAATCAAGCTCAAAAATTTGAAGAAGGACTTAACACAAATTCAGCTCAGCATAGGGCACATTTGCAATGCCAAGGATGCTCTTTTAGGTGATCTTGACTTTTTTTCACTAGAAGCCTCCACGAGGTCATTTACGTCAGAGCCCGAAGGCTCTTTTAAGACAATTGAATCTGATGATCCTAGTGTGTTTTCTAAATTGCTCCAAGGAGAGGTAGAAGAGGTCACAAAATCAACTAAAGAAAAAGATACAAACTCTCCAGAATGATAACAAGAGATGTCTGATTCTATTGCTGCCACTCCGGAACTAGAAAGAAAACAACATGAACAAAATGATTCAGAAATTAGCAGCTAAAGGAGAAACAAGATGTTTTCCAAAACTCACTTTTGGAAAAAAAGAGCTCTTACTCAAAGCAAAAGGTGATAAAATTACTTTCCTTTTTTTTTTTTAATTTAATTTATTTATTTTTAGAGAGAGAGGGGAAGGGAGGGAGAAAGAGAGGGAGAGAAACAGCAATGTATAGTTGCCTCTCACATGGCCCTCACGTGGGGATCTGGCCCGCAACCAAGGCATGTGCCCTACTAGGAATTGAACAGGGACCCTTTGGTTCCCAGCCCGCACTCAATCCACTGAGCTACACCAGCCAGGGCTAAAATTATTTTCTTTAAGTGAGAATTTTACTAATGAAGTGAGTGAAAATGAACTTTTGAGGCAGGCAGTCACAAACCTGAAGGAAAGGCTATTTAATTTTGAAATGGATATGTGTAAACTAAAATAAGAAAATGCAAAGATTATAGAAATATCTAGGGAAAAAGAAACAGAAAAGCAATCATTATATAAGACACAAATATGCAACTTTCTGTGCTGAGAAAAGAGAGAACTGAAATATGTTGCAATGAAGAAGAAGGCTCTCGCTTTGAAAGAAAAAGAATAGGGCAAGACTGGGAATTAAATAGGCCTTTCTTTTTTTCAATCCTCACCCAAGGGCGGTTTTTTTTTTCCCTTTATTATTGCTTTAGAGAGACAGGAAGGGAGAGAGAGAAACATCAATGTGAGAGAAAAACATCAATTGGTTGCCTCCCATAAGCTGGAGGATCACACCCAGACCATGTAAACCAGGGGTTATGGAATGATGACCCAACCAACTTAGCCATGCCAGCCAGGGCTTAAATCAGCTTTTAAATGCAGTTACATCACCCTGGCTGGTGTGGCTCAGTGGATTGAGTGCTGGTCTGCAAACTGACAGGTCACAGGTTGGATGCCTGGCCTGGGGCCAGGTCCCTAGTTGGGGATGTGTGGGAGGCAACCAATCAATGTATATCACACGTTGATATTTTTCTCCCTCTCACCTTCCTTTCCCCTCTCTCTAAAAGTAAATAAGTGAAGTCTTTTAAAAAGTGCAGTTACATCAATGCAGGAAAAGACAGTTATGTTTCAACAGGAGAAAGATAAAAGTCACATTGTCACAGAAACAAATGGAAAACTGCCTTACAGAATGAGGTTCAACATTTCCTTGACAGAGAATTACTTTTAAACCAGGAGCTGGAAACATCTTGTAACCATGCTTTAGAATCAGCAGTGTCTCATGTCCACAAAGTTCTGGCTGCAAAATCTAGAGCAGCTAAGCTCAAAATGAAAGTTGCAGTATTGGAGGAAAAGCTATGTTCATCTTCTGGTGCAATGGAAAAGGCAAGCCATCAAGCCCAGTGTGCGGGTAGAGTCATTGCAGAAACAACTGAAGGTTGTCACCCAGGAGAAGCGTGAAACTGCATTACAGCTTCCTGCCTCTTGGGAACAAGGAAAGCAGTATGCTCCCATACTAACTAACCTGAACTTAGTATTAGCTGAATGGATGAAGAAGGTATTTATGTATACCTTGGGTCATTAAAACAAACTTGTGTTAATGTTCAAAAATTAGATTAAATACACAGGTGCACACTTCTTGTGTAAGAAAAAGGATCAATAGGGCAACAGTACGAGATGCATACATAAAATTTAAAAAGTAAAAGTTTAGTCTTCCTGGCTAAGTCCCATGTCTCTTTCCAGTGCCTAGGAAACCACTCTGTTGGTAACCTATATTCTCTTAGGCCTTTTAGAAATAATATGTGTAGGTGGGAGTGTATTATTCTCTGACTTGCTTTTTTTAAAAAAAAATCATTACACCTTTAGAGACCTTTCTAAATGTAAATGCATTCCATATCCAATCAATTACTACATATATCTTAATTCTTCCCTTCCTTTCTGCTTCCACTGCTCTGGTCCATCCTTTCCTGTCTCTTGCGTGGACCAGTACTATAGACTCTTTACTGGTCTTTCTGGTTTTAGTCCTTTGAATCTATTTTCTACACTGCTGTAAGAGTGAACTTTCTTAGAAGAAGATCTTAAAGTACTTTCTCCTTTAAATTACTTTAGGATTCCAAAGTAATATTAAAAAATAAAATAAAATAAATTACTTTAGGATTCCCCATTGCCTGAGGTCCAAACTTTAACAGACTATCCAAGGTCTTGTTTTTGCTGCCTTATTTCCTATTTGTCATGCACACATTGGCCACCCTCCAGCCACCTGTGACTTCTTGCAAACCCCCCAAATTTTAAGGCCATGAGTCTAACCATAGCAGGATAATGTCTTTAAAAAAAAGAGGCAGACCAGAGGTATTTAATTTGCCACCTCTTTACTGGTCAAGTTATGGAAATGACCAAATGCTGAACAGATGAGCCCAACAAGTTTATTAGCATGTGTACTCACAGCCCCGGGGAGAACACCACACACCAAGCAGGGCCACTTGGGGATTACACTTGGTAGCAGAGTGAACAGGCAGGGGCTATAGGGGGCAGACTTTGTAGAAAGGAGAGGGTGGGTGAGTACTGGTTGCTGAAGGAGGATGTCCTTGGCTTGTTTGAATAGTTCCACAGGCTAGGAGGAAACTGGACCCTGATACTTGTGGAAAAACTGTGCCTGCTCCCTGTGGTAAGGAGGGTTGTTTGGGTAGGGGACCTTATCTATGGGAGCAGAGGGGGAAGACTACTTTCAGGTAGGCCACTTGAGGCCCTCCAATTTTACCAGATATCAAGGCAACACTTAATGATGAATCTTAATTTCAGGCCTTATACCACATGTATTCTTTGATGCCGTGACATCCATTTTAAACATGGTGATGACTGAGACTTTTAAGAAGTAGGAAAAGTGCTTCCTTAGGAAGTGAAGTTGGTACTAGACCAGGAGGGAGAGGTGCTCACCAAGAAGATAAAAGTTATAAATGCTTATTAATGTTCACTCAGTTGATCCTAAGAGAATCCCCAGGTCACCCAGGGACCGGAGGCAGGGGTGACATTCCTCCAGTGCCAAGGCATCTGAGAATGGAATAACAGGTAAGGCCACCTCAACCTGCAGCTGGGATATGCCAGCGGGCCCAAGTTTGGCTTTATTCTGTACGTAGGAGGCCTTGGTAGCCATACCCAACTTCTGGTATATTGCGTCCTTGACCCAAGAAATAACGGGCTCAGGGTCTATGAGAGATTACATTTCCAAAAGGGCCCACTGCGTGTCTAGTAATTGCTGTGCTAACGGTGTATATAATGCAGGGCCAAGAAGGGCAGTTTCTTTTTATTTGTTGTTGTTATTGTTTTTAAGAAGGGCGGTTTCATGCATCAGAAACCCACGGACAACTTATGGACTTCATAGGTGGTCTAGAGACTGCAAGACGCATGAGAAGTTGCTGATGCCTCTTCACTGAAGGAGTCTAAGGACACTAACCAGAGTGAGTGCCTATTGATTTAAATGTGAAAAGATTCTAGAGCCTTTTGTTGGAGGGAGCCCCTATCAAGGTGGACTAATTTATATGTTACAGCATAAATGGGCTTAAGTAAAATTTGATGTTAAAATAGGTACTAAGCAGAACATATGTGCCAAAACTATAATAGCAAATTATTTACCATATTTAAATTTAGTGAGATCCCAGATATTTTAAGGATGCCTGGGATTTGTTATAATCAGCTATGTAAGACACAAAAATGTAGACATAAATGTCATGAAGAAAGAAGTTTTTTATACCCACAGATACCAGGAAACAGGAGGCATACCATGGAGGGCCACATGGGGAAGCACGAGGGTCAGTCAGGAGGCAGACGGAGTGAGGGGGAAAATGTGGGCAAGTGCCTTTTTTGTGGTTTCCATGAAAAGGAATAGGCAAGGCAGGGTAAGCAGGTTTAGGATTGGATAGTGTGAAATATTTCAGTGGGAACTGGGGCATAGTGTTCCTCATCTGGTACCTGTCCCTGGGGAATAGTGGCCTAGAGTTTAAGAGCCAGATAGAGGCCCTGCTGGTGTAGCTCAGTGGATTGAGCGTGGGCTGGGAACCAGAGGGTCCCGGTTCGATTCCCAGTTGGGGCACATGCCTGGGTTGCAGGCCAGGTCCCTGGTGAGGGCCATGTGAGAGGCAACCATACATTGCTCTTTCTCTCTCCCTTCTCCTCTCTCTGAAAATAAATAAATAAAATCTTAACAGATAGAGGAGGTGGTTGGGGTTATGGGCTCTGGACTGGTTAGCCTACATCTGAAAGGTACACTTCCAGGTGAGCTGTTGACTACCTCCAAGGTCAGTCCCTCCAAGGTAGCAAGGCTTCAGATGTCAGAGCATTAAATACAAAAACTAGAAATAATGGTTATTACATTAGGTATAACCACAATGTGAACCCTTGTATTAAGTCCATGAAGGTTTTGCCCACTGGTGCATTTTATTTTTTTAATAGTTTATTTTTTATTGTATTTTTGCCATTACTATTTATTCCCCTTATAACCTCTTATATCTCCACCACCTCTTCCCCACCCCTGTAATCACTACACTGTTGTCCGTGTCCATGAGTCCTTTTTTCCTTTTTGTTCAATCCCTCCCCTCCACCCCTTCCCACCAACTGTCATCCTGCTCTCTATGAGTCTGTCTCTGTTTTGCATCTTAGTTCAGTTTGTTCATTAGATTCTATATATGAGTGAAATCAATGGTATTTGTCTGTCTCTGACTGGCTTATTTCACCTAGCACAATGCTTTCCAGGTCCATCCATGCTGTTGGAAAGAGTAACATTTTCTTGTTTATGGCTGAGTAGAATTCCATTGTGTAAATGTCCCATAGTTGTTTTAGCCACTCATGTACTTATGGACACTTGGACTGCTTCCAAATCTTGGCTATTGTAAATAATGCTGCAGTAAACATAGGGGTGCTTATATTCTTTTGAATTAGTGTTTTGGCTTTCTTTAGATATATTCCGAGAAGTGGAATCACTGAGTCATAAGGCAGTTCTGTTTTTAATTTTTTAAGGTAACTCCATACTGCTTCCCACAGTGGCTGCAGCAATCTGCATTCCCATCAACAGTGCAAAAGGATTCCTCTTTCTTCTCATCCTCAACAGAACTTGTTTGTTGATTTATTGGTGATAGACATTCTGACCAGTGTGAGGTGATATCTCATTGTGGTTTTAATGTGCATTTCTCTGATGATTAGTGACATTGAGCATCTTTCATATGTCTATTGGTTATCTGTGTGTCCTCTTTAGAGAAGTGTCTATACAGGTCCTTTGCCCATTTTTTAACTGAGTTGGTTGTTTTTTGGGTGTTGAGTATTATAAGTTCTTTATAAATTTTGGACATTAACCCCTTATCAGATGTATTGGCAAATATGTTCTCCCATTCAGTGGGTTGTCTTTTTATTTTGTTAATTGTTTCCTTTGCTGTGCAAAAACTTTTTAGTTTGATGTAGTTGCATTTATTTATTTTTTTCTTTTGTTTCCCTGGCCTGAGCATATGTATCGGAAAAAAAATATTGCTACAAGCAGTGTCTGAGATTTTAATGCCTATGTTTTCTTCTAAGATTTTTATGATTTTGGGTCTAACATTTAAGTCTTTAATCCATTTTGAATTCATTCATGTGTGTGGCAAAATAAGGTGGCTTACTTTCATTTTTCTACGTATATCTGTCCATTTTCCCAGCACCATTTATTGAATAAACTACCTTTAGCCCATTGTATGTGCTTACTTCCTCTGTCAATATTAATTGACTATAAAGGTGTGGGTTTATTTCTGGGCTCCCTGTTCTGTCCCCTGGATCTATGTGTCTGTTTTTGTGCCAGTACCGTGCTGTTTGAGTACTCTGGCCTTATAGTATAGCTTGAGTTTAGATAGCATGATTTCTCTAAATTTGTTCTACTTTCTCCAGATCACTGTTGCTATTCAGGATCTTTTGTGGTTCCATATAAATTTTTAGAGTATTTGTTCTAGTTCTGTGAAATATGTCATTGGAATCTTGATAGGAATTGCTTTGAATCTATAGATTGCTTTGGGTAGTATGGACATTTTAATGATGTTAATTCTTCTTATCCATGAACATGGTATGTGCTTCTACTTACTTGTATCTTCTTCAATTTCTTTCTTCAGCATCTTATACTTTTCTGAGTACAGGTCTTTTACATTCTTGGTTAAATTTATTCCTAGGCATTTTATTCTTTTTGAAGCAATTGTACAATAAATGTGCTTGTTTTCTTAATTTTCCTTTCTGATAGTTATAGTTCATTATTGAAATATAAAAATGCAACTGATTTCTGGATGCTAACTGTGTATCCTGCTACTTTACTTAATTCATTGATCAGTTCTTGTAGTTTCTTGGTGGAATCTTTAGGGTTCTCTATGTACAGTATAGTGTCATCTGCAAATAATGACAGTTTTACTTCTTCCTTTCCAATTTGGCTGGATTTTATTTCTTCTTCTGGTCTGACTGCTGTGGTTAGGACTTCCAGTACTATACTGAATAAGAGAGGTGAAAGCAGATATCTCTTTCTTGTTCCTGATCTTAAAGGGAACACTTGTCCAAGTGCTGCATTTTAGCAGGTGTTAAAGTTAATTCGGCCCCGGCTGGTACAGCTCAGTGGGTTGGGCATCAGCCTGAGAACCAAAAGGTCATTGGTTTGATTCAAGGTCAGAGCACCTGCCTGGGCCAGGTCCATGTTTGGGGACATGCATGCAAGAGGCAACCAATTGATGTTTCTTTCACACGTTAATGTCTCTCTCCCTCTCTTTCTCCCTCTCTTTCCCTTTCTCTAAAATAAATAAATAAATAAATTCAAAACCTACATTGTAGAGGCACAAAAGCCAATCAGCAAAGTTTATTTTTTTGCCATATAAAGTACTTTAGCAAATTTTGAACATTTAATTGGGTCAAATTGTGAACTTTTGTTTAATTATTTTGTTTCCTCCCCCTGTACCTAGGTGTCTCTCTTTCGTGCCTTTTCTTGGTTTGTTTATCACTGGATATGCATGGGGGTGGGGGAGTGTCTTTACCCTGCTCATATTGATCTGTTTTTTCCCCCCATAGAGAGTATCAAATCAGTATTTTCAGGGTTAGGGCTTCTCTCATGAGAATTGAACAGTTTAGAGACACTGGGCTCAAGCAGGGGTAAATGAACACCATCATGGAGCCACAGTGCTGTCAGAGTGTTTCCCCACAAGCTCGAAGTTTAGGGTTTGTGGCACAGAGCTACTGGCAGCAGAGTGGTGTGGCAGGAGAGCATGGGCCCACACCCAGAGGCTGATGGACCCAGCTGTCTTCTGCTGCACCCCGCATTTTCCCTGTGTGACAGCTTTCCCTCCCCACCTTTCCTCTCTACAAATCCCCTCAGGATGTTTTTGGTTTCTAGCCATGTAAAGTCATGGGTTTTTGTTTCTGACTCCATCCAATCACATGTGATGAGATCTTCAGGGTGGTCACGGGGAAAGGGAGCTGCATAGTAGGCCCCATTGATGACTCTCTCTTCCTCCAGGGAATGTCAGTAAATCTCCCAGTGTTGGTCCCAGTGTCCCCTTCCAGTGAGATTACACTGTCCACAGCTAGGGTGAGGGTCTCAAGTCCTTTGATCACAAAATAAGTCCTTCATCCTGCTGGTAAGCAGCAAGACTAAGCAAAGCCAAAGCATGTTGGTTAGGAGTTTTGCATTGGGAGAGAAGTTAAATATCAAATGTTCCTCCCCTACTTTTTTTTTTTCCATTGGTGCCTGGGCCATGGGCTCCCAGGGATGTGCACCTTGAAACCATTAGGGGTTAAGAGAGCATGTGGCAACAGCAAGGGAAGCAGCAGCACAGTAAATGACCAAAGTCACTCACAACTTTGCCTTAACAACATTGATTCAGGAGGCAACCGCAGAGCCATTCTTAAATCTTTCTGGGGTCATGACCTACTTTTGAAAATGGAAAAGTTGGTGTTCATGCTGTCTGTCACTACCAGAACCAATAAGGAGAGACAAGGATCAAATCTTTATGGGCAATTTATTCAGATGCCAGCTATCTGAGAACACAGTGGGTTATATACCCACAAAACCGTCTTAGCAGCTCATCTCAAGCTGACCTTTTTGTAAGGTGAAGAGAGGGTAGGTAAGGGGTTTGGAAAAAAAGGTTAATCAGATAAGAGTGGCAGTCAAGAGCAATTTTCCTAGTGCTTCTTTATCTGTTGATCAAAAATTCAGATACCATCTCCATTGCTTACAGACCCCCTGGGGCACAAAGGTTGAATTGTTTGTAAACTCCTGGAGTCAAGAATTCCAGTTCTTGGAATAATAGCTTTCCACATGTATTGATCACTTAAGCCTATCAATTAAAGCTAAAATCAATTAAAGCCTATCTTGAGTTTCCCCTATCATTCCCCCAATGTTAGTTTTAACTTTCTTATTTTTATAAGATCAGTTTCATGTGGAAGTAATCATTTTGCTGTTGAATGAACAGTCCTTCCATATATTAGAAACTGCCCTGCAAGCAAACTGACATGACTAAAGACATAAGATGCATTAGTGGTGGTGTTGCAATTCATCTAAAACAGTTTTTAGTACAGTTGACAAAAGTTGCACATTTTCCAGCTGGGGCTACATTAGTGTTTTGAAGGAAAACATTTCTCTGTCCTTTAGAGTTACCATAGGTCCCCAATTATCTTTCTAGGGGAGTACAAATGCCTACCAGACATGAAAGGAAAATTTGTTGGACATAGGTTCCAGTCCACTTTTCTTCTAGTTGGCTTTCTAGGGATCCTGTCTTCCAAGTCTTGAGTGCCACCCATCTCTAGGCTCAAAGGAATATAGTGAACCGGTGGGGGAGAGATCTCTAATACAAGGAAGGTCATTGATCACATCTAATGTTTGACTTAAATGTTGTAGACAGTTCTTTACCTTCACTTCTTAATCTACATACATGTCTCCCACACCAATCATAGCCTGAAATGGTCACCTGTACACAATTTTACAAAGACTCAGTTGAATCCCACTTCGAGGAGCCACTCCTATCCTGAGCAGGGCAATAGGTAAAGCTTGATCCCAGTGGAGATTGAGTTTCTTGACACAGTTCAGCTACATTTTTCTTCAAGGTGTGATTCATCTTCTGTACCGTCCCAGAAGCCTGAGGTCTCCATGCTGTGTGGAATCTGCTTGATTTCTAAAAATGTACTAACCTTCCATGTAATTTCTGAAACAAAATCAGCTCCATTATCACTCTGGATGCTGCTGGGTAGGCCAAAGTGAGGAAATATTTCCTTCACTAAGGCTTTCATTACCTCTGAATATTTCTCAGCTCTAATAGGAGAGGCCTCCACCCATCCTGAAAAGGTATCAACAAAGACAAATACTTCCATCCTCAGACCCTCGGCAGCTGGATAAAGTCTATTTGCCAGTCCTCCAACAGGCATTGTGCTTGGGATTGTTTCTCTTTTTTTCCTGTTGGGGATCTGTCTTAGGACTGTTCTTCTGGCACACATGGCTTTAGGAATTCCAGGACTTGTGAGCCATAGATGGTCCAAAACCTCAGTTCTTAGCTTTCTCTAAGTCTGCAGTCGAACATTCAGGGTCGAATTGTGCCAAATCTAGAACAGGTAGCAAAGGCATTATCAATGTTCCTTTAGCAGCCTCTTTTGCTGCTCAGTTGACCAGACTGTTTCCTTTAGAGTTACCATAGGCAACTACTAGCCACTTCAGTGTCCTTCTCACGTTGGAGGCAGTGCATAAGTGCCACTTGTAAAGGTGCCTGACTAGCTTCTAATAATTTTAAAATTTCTATTGCCTTCTTAATTTCCTTTTAATTGGAAGTTAATTGTCCTTTTTCATTCCAGTCTGAACCATGTGCATGAAAAATTAGGACAGTGTACCTTGAGTTGGTGTACGCATTCACTGTCTTTTCATGCAACAATTCCATTGCCCTCGTCAATGCAGTAAGTTTTCTGAGCAGAGGTTTTCTGGTGGTAAGGCCTTGGGGTCTACTATTTCTTCAAGAGTCACAACTGTATACCCATCCTTTCTGGTTTTTTTTGTCCATATAACTGCTCCCATCTGCATATAGAGTCCAGTCTGCCTCTTCTAGAGAATGGTCCTTTCAGCAAGTCTCTTCTCAGAAGAGGAAAATGGCATCTCTCACAGTATATTCTAATGCCTTCAAGAAAAATTGGCTTTCAGGAGTTCCAGAAAACCCAGTTACAGTTCAGTTAGAGATCTACTGACCATGGGATATGTTGCTCTGGTATCAACAAAAAGTTCTACAGTTTGCCTCCTCACTCTTAGTTTTACTCAAGTTCTCAGCCTCTGACCTCCTTTTCCCTTGCTTGGGGCACTCACTTTTCCAGTGCCCTTTTCCCTTGCAATATGATTGCTCTGCCCTGGTAGTGACTTGTCCTCCACTGAATCTGGTTACCTGATGGGTTCGGGAAGGATTCAGTTCAGGCTCACCTCCTTCAGCTCCCTCAGCTGAGCAAGGAGGAGGGCACCACAGGGCTGGAGGGGGCATGGGAACCCTGACCATGCTCGCAGCAGCCATCCTGATATTCCTGGTCCCTCTCTTCTGAGCTTCTGCTATCTACCACAGGCAGATTCACTTTTCTCCAGACCATTTTCCCATTTCCTTCATCTTTGACAAAACAACTCTAATTGCAGTATAGTATAGTAGTTTAAAGACCTGTTCAGTGGCCAGCATCCACCTGAGTCCAGATTATACATAAGTGAAGCAGTGTTACAATAAAAAAACAATTTCCTTAGGTTTATAAGCATAGGTTGACCAATCAGCCATAATTCACCCCAAAGGGCTCTTTCCTGGAACTGAGGCTCCCCCACCTCCATTCTACCGGACAGAGCTGTGTAGTATCAGGCAAACCAGAAGGCACCTTATTCCCGATGACCATTCTAATTTATAACCTGGGACTGCAATTCTACAGACAGAGCTCTGTAATGTCACACAAACCAGAAGGTGCTGTAATTAACATGGGACAGCAATCCTGAACCGGAAAGTACAGTGACTTAATTAAAAGTAAAGGGTATTGGGGAGTGCTGAGAATTGGAGGAGGAGAGTCCCCAAGCGAAATCACTTGGCATCTGCTAAGCAGTTTCCAAACGCACACCCCAGGGCCTCCCAGTCCAGGCTGCCAATGGGACTCCCTGCCAAATACCCACACTTACCAGAGTCCAGAAGGTATCCTACCAGAGTTGCCAGAATATGAAACTGGAAAATTTGGCAATTGTGCTGCCTGTCACTACCAGAATCAATTAGTAGGGACAGGGATTGAATCTTTATGAGCACTTCATTCAGCTGCCAGCAATCTGAGAAGATGGCAGGTTATGAACCCTCAAAAACCAACTTAACAACTCATCTCCAGCTGACCTTTTTATAAGAAGAAGAAAGGGTAGATAAGGTGTTTGGGGAAAAAAGTTAATCAGATAAGAGTTGCAGTCTGGGGGCGATTTTTCTAGTTGTTCAAAAACTTTATCTGTTGTTCAAAAACTCAGACACCATCTCCATTGCTTGCAGACCCCTGGGGCACAAAGTTTGAATTGCTTGTTCACCTCCTGGAGTCACATAGGCCATGTATTCCTGTTCTTGGAATACAGCTTTCCACATGCATCAACCACTTAAGCCTATCAACTGAAGCTAAAATATTTAACTCTTGAGTTCCCCTATCACTTTCTTTTCACAATCAATACAACAGGTCATCCCCAGAACCATACTGGAAGTGCAGTTTCCAGAACAACCTGTGATGGTCATCAGGTTAGACACAGTGACCAAAGCACTAGCCCCTCACCTACTAAGTAGAACTCAAGCACCCATCAATTAAAATGTTGCATTGTCACTGCCCTCAGGTGGGAGCCTGGGAAACCACCTATCAGATACCAGTTACACCCGATGGCACCAAACTTCAGGATAATTTATGAATCAATGACGGTTCTCACCTTGTTGATGAGAAAGAGGAACTGAGATAGGAATCGATAGCAACGTGCACTGGACATAACAGAACATGAGCTAAAGCCCAAGCTGGCCAACGATTGGCAGTTACATTCCAGAGAGTAACTGTTATTTTATGAAACTAGTTAATTATCAAAGAAGCAGTTAGTTAAAGCTGACCAGTTGTCCTCCATTGAGGTTAAGCCATTGTTCATGATCCACCTCCACTTCTCTCCACTGGTGAGAGAGAGATTCCCATCTACACTTATGAGGATGGCTCAACACAGGACACCAGACAGATGGAATCAACGGCAGTTTATTAGTCACGTATACTCACAACCCAGGGGAGGACACTACACACTAGGCAGGGCCGTATGGAGGTTACACTCAGGAACAGAATGAACAAGCAGGGGCTGTAGGGGGCAAACTTTGTAGTAAGAAGATGATAGAGTGAGTCCCAGTTTCTACAGGAGGGTGTGATGGGCTTGTTTGAATACTTCTGTGGGCTGTTAGGGAACTGAAGCCTGGTACTCAGGAATCAACAGGCACTGTATCTGGTGATAAAAAGAGTTGTTTGGTTAGAAGAACTTATTTCTGAAAGAAGAGGGAGAGGGAAATATGCTGTTAGGCCATTTAAAGCACGCTTGATTTTGTCAGATGTCATGATAGCTCTTAATAGTGAATCTTAATTTTGGGCTTTATACCACAGGAAGTTATTAAAAAGCAATTCTTCTTGGAACTAGTAATTGAATTTAACAGTGGCATAGGATGTAAAATGAACATATAAAATTCAGTTATGTTTATTTATACTAGCAATGAACATACGGACACCAAAAATATTTATGATCACTAATAAAAATACAATTTTAGTATTAATCCAACAAAACATGGGCAGGACTTGAATGCTGAAAACTACACTACGCTATTTGTTTAGATAAAGCTATCTAAACAAATGGAGAGGTATACTATGTTCATGAATTGGACATAGTAAAGATGTCAATTCTCCCCAAATTGAGATTTAATGCAGATGTCAATTCTGCCCAAATGGAGATTTAATGCAATTCCTACCAAAATCCAGTAAGATATTCTTGTAGACATACACAAGATTATTCTAAAATTTATATGGAAAGACAAAGGAATTACAACAGCTAAAAATTTTTGAAAAAGAATGATAAAGTTGCAGCAATCAGTGTACCCAATTTCAAAATTTACAGAGCAACGGAAACCAAGACTGTCATATCTGCAGAGGGATAGACACAGATCAATGAAACAGAACAAAGAACCCAGAAACAGTCCTAACAATAATGCATACTGATTTTTGACAAAGGCGCAAAATCAATTCAATGGAGGAAAGATAGCCTTTCCAACAGGCTATAGCTACTTAAAGCTTATGGGGATGTCACAGGCCGAAAACTTGGAAAATGGGACCAGCAAAGAAGGAAGATCATGATTTGAATGAGGTACTACCAAGTGGTAATGGGGGGTAGGGTTAGTTTGAGTTCAGCTCAGGATGAAAGTTGCGAGCTCTATATGACACTTTCGTCCATCTTTCTGAGTTCAGCTGTTTCTAATTGTCCAGCTCCATAGGATCTGGTGATTTTCTCATCAGCTCTCACACTGCAAACTCAGGTTACCCCTAAGTGAGCATACAGTGCTCCAGACTCCATTAGCCTTGCCATTAGCATCACTCTCAGAATGTATGAGGTAGCAAGATGGTTCTCAATAGCTCCAAAGAGACATCCTTTCAGGTTCAAGTCTAGCAGAAAAGAAAGCTATTCCAGCCTTAGCAACTCTCATCCAACTCCTGGGATTCATGCCTATTGGACCAACCTAGTCACCACTACCACCACCACCACCACCACCACCTACACACACCCTGGAGTGTAGCTAAGGTGATTTTGTGTGTGATTGGCTAGGTCTTTGTAAGATTCCATTCATTAGGCGGGAACCTCATGTTATCCACGCGGGCTAAAAGGAGAGTGTAGTTCTCCATACTAAACTCCAGCTGTTATTATAGAAAAAAGAAATACAAGAGAGCCAAAGAAACAAATGCCCACTCTAACCTTTCAGGGAGAAGTTTCATCATTAATGTCCAGCTTTTTGCGCACAATATTAAAATGCACAGTGGTTTTGAAGTCCAGTTTCTCTCTTCTTGACTTGTCAAAGGATGCAGACTAGTTGGTAGTGACTTCTCTCTGGCTGGGACATTGTTCGCAACTACTCAGTAGTCTAATTTTGGAGACATCTGACAACCTTAGATGGCTAAGCTTGCCATTTCCAGACTCCACTCCTGTGTCATAAAGTTCTAACCCCTTGACCAGGAGCTTAAATGGAATGGGCTGGCTCTGCCTGAGGGAAGACTTTGGTAGTGGCCCTAAGTGAAACACTGACAAAAGTCCTCTGAATCACCATCTTTTTTCTGAATTGAAGGCTCAGCAAGGAACAGAAGTGTTCTTTGCTCACCAAACACTACAGGTGTGTCAGAGTTCCTTTCACCTTCTTTCAATCACCCTCATCCTCCCTATCCACACCTATTGTATCCACAACTTATTCAACTTGCTGTTGACTGCCAAGCTAGGGGACTGTGTTTGTTCAGAGGTCTGCATTACCCTCTTGGCAGAGGACCACTCAAAGAAAGTGATGTATATCATTTTATCATCAGTCCCCTTGACAAAACTCTCTAACGTCAGCCTTCCCCATTGTCATTTCTACTTTGGGTATTAATGATCTCTTGTTCCTCCATTGAATACAAAGCAAGCACTTGATATCTGATCCCGCCCCAGACATGTGTATTGGGTTTTTGTTGTTGTTTATTTTGTTTGTGTGTGTATGTGATCCAAGGTTCCTAAAGTTTGAGTATATCTGTTCCCTGCTCCTGACAGATAATAAAAATAAAACATGCAAACATATTTCATCTAGAAAATGTTTTATAATAAATCCAGTACAAAGTATGTAATGAACACCTTGAAAATGCATAATAATGAAACAAACGCATGTGAACCCATCCAAGCTTGGGCAATTATTGAGGTGTCTATAAACTCCTTCCCCATTCCCTTTCTTTGTCCTCTAGTGTCCTACTCTCCATTGGCTAATGGTCACAAATACTTGCCTCCCCCCCAATTTCTTTACTTTCCTCTGTAGTATTACCGTATTTTGCCATGAATGCACTTTGGTGTATAATGCATACCCACATTTTTGGCCCAAACTTTCAGTAAAAAAAATCTTTCATTTTAATTTTTAATTCAATTTTAATGTATTTATATTTAGAAACAAAACTGATTATCATATTCCAGGGTATTATTTTGTATGTGGATATCATTATTGCTTTCTAGAATTACACTTTTAATGCATAAGCATAAATAAAGGAATTTAAAACATTTATATAGATATGGAATTAGTACTACCCATGTATAATGCCCATCTTTATTTTTCCCTAAAAAATTTGGCCAAAAAAGTATGCATTATACATAGCAAAATATGGTATTTTACCATCTAGGCCTGCCTTTCTAAACAACATTAATTTTTCTTGGTTTGAATTTACAAAAATGTTGTATTTCCTACATTCGGTGAATGTTATGTTTCTGAAATTCAACCATTGATGCTTGCAACTAGTAACTGTAGTTCACTCATTTTCATTGCTACATAGTTTTCCATTTGTATGACTTTTCCACACATTCCTTCTTTCAGAAATCTCAAAGGCCATTATGTGCGCAGAGCTCAGCTCATGACTCAGAGGGAGCTCAATAAATATTTGTTCAACTGTTGAATGAAACTGAGCCCTGACTGTCAAAATGACATTCGTTGCTTCCTGCTACATTCTCCGCCCTTTGCCCCAATGCTAGGATCCTGCCCTGAATTAATGACAGTTATATCTCGTGACCAGCAATAAGAAACCCAGTAGCCTCTCAACGCACCTAAGACTACAATTCCCAGAAAGAATTGAGATGCCATATTGTGTCAATTTCAGTTTAGCTCCTCCACCTTAGCAACTTCCGGGTTGTGTGGGCGATGCCAAAGGAGTTGTCCAATAGCATTTCCGCAGGCTGAGGGGCGAGAAAACTGTCCAATGAGCGTCTCGTCAGAGGCTCCAGTAAGCGCGAAGGTTGCTGAGAGCGGTCGTGGGCGGCCTCCCTGAGCCGCGCCAGAAGAGTCCCGCGGAGCCCAGCCCCTCTCTCCTACCTTGCTGTAGGCGCGCTAATTCCCCCGGCGGGTGTCGACCCCGCTTCCATGTGCCGGGTGGGCACAGCACCCCGGAACCTCCACGCCGATGGCCACTAGCCTGAGGAAGCCAACCTTCAACTCCTGTTCTTCCTCCTCTACCGAAACTGACGACGAGGGCGTGCGCGGCACCTGTGAAGATGCGTCTATTTGCAAAAGGTGCCTGCGGGGTGTGGGTTAGGGGCCGCATCTCCGAAGTGCTGGGGCCCAGATGGGAGGCGGGCCTGTGTTTATGGAACATGCTTGTATGCCAACAGGCGCCCGCCATCTCCTGCCACCCTCGCCTCATACCTGTGAATTGCACAGAGCAGGGGCTCATTTATGTAACTCATAGTTATCTAACTTCTGTTCCCGGCACGGTGCAGCCCCGGGATACCGTGCTTGGAGTATGGCGCTGCACGAGGCACAGGTGGTCTTGGCCTTCCTGGAGCTAAAGTCTTGCTGGAAACACAGACTTGAAGCACATACTAAGTACAGTCTTGATGCGTTAGTATAAGCGCAGGTCCTCCTTTTATAGGTTACATTCTACTGGGGGTTGTCAGGATCCCTATTGTGCACCTGAAACTTAGTACAATCGGAGGAGGTGACGTGTCCACCACCACATCATATTGGTGTGCAGATCCAGTACTGTCCAGAGCTCTTGCCTGTATCTACAGGAGTATACTCTGTCAGCGGTGCAGTGGGGGGCGGGGAAGCGTCTTGTGACAGGTATATGTCACACACCTGAAAGCATGAAAAAGAAAGCATGAGACTTGAGTGTCCTCCATTCATTCATTCATTCATTCAACAAAAAAATTATTTTAAAGATTTTATTTATTTATTTTTAGACAGAGGAGAAGGGAGGGAGGAAGAGAGGGAGGGACACATCAATGTGTGGCTGCCTCTGGCGCGTACCCGGCTGGGGACCTGGCCTGCAACCCAGGCATGTACACTGACTGGGAATTGGATCTGCGACCCTTTGGTTCACAGGCTGGAGCTCAGTCCACTGAGCCACACCAGCCAGGGCTCAGCAAAAATTATTGAGAGCTTATTTTGTGCTAGGCCCTTCATTTGCTCAGGGTGGTGGGGATTCAGTGATTCAGACCACATAATGAACAAGACTGACATGGTGTCTGACATACAGCCTAGTTGGAAAAGAGGAGACAAATAATTACCCATGAAATGCATAATTACAATTTGGGCACTGAGAAATACAGCATTCCATTAGAGTTTGTAATTTAGGTGGTAATATTTAAACTAAGAACAAAAGGCTAAAAAATGGTGTAGGAGAATGTTCAGGCATAGGGAGGAAAGAGTGTGGACTGTTAGAGGAACTGAACGCATGCGCTGGCTGCTAGGGCCATATAGGGATTGTAGGGTGGGAAGGGCAAAAGTTTGGGAGTGAGGCTTGCACTTTTTGTAGGTTCTTGGAGACTAAGCATAGTGATGCAGAAACTGAACTCGAGCCAGAATGTCACACTGATTCGAGCTCTGCCATTTACTAGTTGTGTAAAAACTTGGGCAAGTTACTAAATCAGTCTGTCTTCTCAGTTTTCTGAGAAGTGGAGATGATAATTATACCCACTTCATAGGTGATTGTAAAGATTAAATGATGCTTAGTATTTTTAGTAAAGTGCTTAGAGCAGTGTCTGCATGCGATATGTGTTTCTACTTTCTCGTTCTAAGATGATGGGAGTG
Source organism: Micronycteris hirsuta (assembly GCA_004026765.1). NCBI lineage: Eukaryota > Metazoa > Chordata > Mammalia > Chiroptera > Phyllostomidae > Micronycteris > Micronycteris hirsuta. The sequence continues at coordinate 51,924 of PVJI01009195.1, forward strand.
AAATTGTGGCTATCGCGTAACAAAGAAAATGGAAGCCTTCAGGTTGGAATTTGCTAACTTCGCACCAAGAATGTTAACCATCCTTTCCTGTTGCAGTTGTCAGTGTTGTCCAGCAGAGACCACTGGAAACATACTTGTAGTTAAACAAGTTGGATTTAATTACTCGTTGTAGTGAAGGGGCACTACATGGGGAACTTCTTGGGCCTGTCACTGAGGGGGTGTTAGAAAGAACTTATAGGAGTTGGGCTTTGGTTGGAATATTTTGGGGAGAGTTCAAGGAAGCAGAATTTGCTCTAGATTGGGTGCTGACGGGAGGTGGGACAGCTCTAGCATCGAGTACTTCAGTCAGTCCTCTAGAAGGAGGTGTGACTAGAGTAAGCAAACACTACTTCGTAAAGGGACTGTAGTCCCTGATGTCAGCCAGGAGAGAGGGGTGTTTGGTAGTTTGTGGATGGCACACTGGCCTGTTTTTGTCTGTAGAGACTAAATTATGAAGTGGTCTTGTTTTGTCTCATTTCATCACTGTTACAGCTTGATCTTGTGTTGATGTTCTGCGAGATTATGTCTAACAAGAGAACAACATGCATGGCTCTCTGGGAGGACTAGGCAGCACCTAAATGTCAGCTCTGCTTTTCTGTTGTTCACGGTGGGTCAGGTGAATCTCGAGAAGACAAACAGGTGTTTGCTAGGCCACTGGTCCCCAGCCTTTTTGGCACCAGGGGCTGGTTTCATGGAAGACAATTTTTCCATGGACCTGTAGTGGAGGGGCATGGTTTGGGGATGAATCAAGTGCATTACATTCAAGCTCACCTCCTGCTGTGCGACCCAGTTACTAACAGGCCCAGACTGGTACCAGTCTGCGACCCAGAGGTTGGGGACCCCTGTCTAGGCATAAGGACATAGCATGAGTTGAATAGTATAGCGACTGAAGCACAGTCTTGTATTAGAGGAACTTGACATTAGATGGGGACATGGGTGGCAAGAGAGAATTGGGGAAAGGGTTATGGGAGAATGAAATTTGGAAGCTTCTGAGGGATTTTTTTAAATTAATGTTCGAATGCAGTTGTCTGCATTTTCCCACCACCACTTTCCCTTGGCGCTACCGAGGGATTTGAAGTGGGGTGCTGACATGATCTGGTTTTGTGTTTTAGAAAACTCCCCCGTAGCCGTGTGAGATCTGTTCCCATTTCCTTCCCCACTGCTGCAAACCTTGCTCAGGTATCCTGGCCCACCTGGTGTATTGCAGTGCATCCTTATTTTTCTCCCTGCCTCTAGTCCAGCCCCCTTCCCCATCCAAGTGTTTATGCTGTGGCCGGGGTGACTTTTCAGAATCATACATCTTATCCTGTCACTTGTTCCTGAAAATCTTTTGATTAACCCATCAGACACCAGGTAAAAATCACACATTGTTTGGCACACCGCACCTTGCAGGATCTGATCGTGCCACCCTGGATATTTCACTGCCCACTGCAAGTCAGCATTTAGATGTCTCAGAATTATTTCATATTTATTATTTACAAACTGCTCAAGATCACCTTCCCACCTTCTCCTTGCCACCCCCTCTCCGAACTTACTGAGTGCTGTCATTGTTCATTTAGCTCACAGGTAAAAAGGGTAGGGTGATCTTGAAGGTACCCTTTCACTTATCCCCTATGCGATCAATCACCCAGGTCTTTGATTTTTAATTTGCTAAATGTGCCTGGAATCTGCTTCCTTTTCTTCACCTCTGCTTCTGCCAAGTTAAAGTCATCTGTGGTCTGAGTTATGGCACTAGCCGGCCTGTATGGCCCTGCCTGCTCTGACCTGCTTCTCCAGCCTCACTTCACCCTACCCCTTCCAGCTCCCCTCCACCCTTTAGTTTGTTAGGTGTGCCCTGTTCCCACCTTCCTTGGGGCCTTCCAGCATGCTGCTCCCCTTCCCAGAGTGCCTTCTCCCATCATCCTTTGCCTGACTAGTTCCATGTCATCTCAGATTGATGAATTCATTCAACATTCTTTCTAAAGGCTCACTCAATTTATAGAGGCACTGTTCTCATGTGGAACAGAAGTGAATAAAACAGGCAAAAGCAGAGCTCTTGTGGGGCATTCATTCCAGTATTCCAGTGGGGGAAAGCTGGGAAGCAACAAGGAAAATATCTGGCATGTCAGATGGTGGTTGATGCAGTAGGAGTGTTGAGATATAATTTGGAATGGGATGGCCAGGGAGGGCTCCACTGAGGTCAGTGCTGGGGAAAGACTTCCAGGGTGTGAGGGAGTAAACCCTATGGATAAGTGGGGAAACAGCGTCCCAGGCAGGGAGAACAGAGGGGAGGCAGGCCCTGAGGCAGGAGCTGGCCTGACCTGTTACCTGGGGGGCCATGGAGATAGATGTTGCCCATGTCCTCTTTTAAAGACCTAACTCTTACTCTGAGATGGGAGCCATTGGGGGATTTTGAACTGAAAAGTGAGGTGACTTGACTTGGGTTTTAACAGGATCACTTCAGCTTCTCTTTTGAGACCAAACTGCAGGGGGCAAGGATGGAAGCCAGGAGGTCAATTAGGCTTTGGGATATCCCAAGTCTGAGAGGCAGGTGGTCTGGAGCAGGGTGGTGGCAGTAGAGGTGCTGAGGATCTCAGGTAGAGCTGATAGAATGTGCTGGCAGATTGGATGTGGGTGAGGCTGAGGAGTCGTAGATGACTCCAAAGTTTTGGCCTGTCTCAGATGGGGTTCCCTCAATCAAGGAAGACTTTCTGACACTCACAGACCCTGAACACAATCTCATTTTTTTTTTTACTGGTTTTGAGTGGTCTGTGAGTTTTAGAAACCAGACCAGAAGAATACTTACCTAGAGGGAGTATCCTGTACTACAAGGGGTCCATCCTCCAAAAGATAATTCTGTTTTTTTTGGGTCTCCCCTCAGTATACATATACACCTATATCCCTACACACATACACATACATCACAAACATGTACGTACCTATACATGAACATATACACCTACACAATCCCCCCGCATATATACACATTACAGACATAGACACACGCATGAACATACATATACATACATGGAGTGGGCAAAAGTAGGTTTACAGTTGTCAGTGATATTTTTTGAGTTAATAAAGCTATGCAGTAATCATAACCTGCATTCTTTTTCCATATGAACAACTGTAAACTTACTTTTGCTCACCCCTGTAAACACATACACATATACAGATGTGCACATGCACATATACACACTTATAAATACATAATACACACATAGACATAGGCACACACACATATATACATGCATTTACACACATGCCTGTGCATATACACATATACATGCATGTGCATATGCACGCATACTATTTAAGCAATGCAGTATTGGGGCAGAGGTCTAAATCTGGGTGGGTAAGTAGTTGTGACAAGCAGTAGAATTCAGTTCCTTATGAGATTCCACACTTGCTCTTAGCTTCTGTGTGTAAAGCAGTGCCTTCCTTGGGGTTGTCACCAGGGTTATGTGTTCCTGTTTGTGAATGTGATTTGAAGTACCATGGACCATCCAGGCCTTGATCTTTAGAGGCTGGGAGAGCAGGGAGGGGCTCTTCCCATTCTCTGAGTCCCTGACAAAGAAGTGCCCATGGGAGGGCGTCTCCCACTTTCATGTGAGGCCCCATTGTTGCTATAGATACGCATGCCCATAGGACACAGTAAACGTATCCGGAATGAACAGGTGGTTAGAACTGATCATTGTTTTGCTTGGGAGGAATGCAAGATGATTTCAGGCAGTACAAAAATGGATGTTTTAAATGTTCATAGTTAGGAAGTTATTGTTGTTGTTAGAAGAAAATAGTAAATAGCATGTCACACCTGCGTACTTGAGAAGTTGAGTTGATTTAAAGATATATTAAATTGAACAGGTGTTGTGTGAACGTCATGAAAAATTTAAAAATGTTAGTAAGTTGAATGAAGACAGAAAATCTTTGAGGCCTTTCCAAATCTGGGATTTTTGATTCTTTGAATCTGGGTTTTAAACATGAAATCAGGATATCCACATAGAGTGGGTGTTCTCTGGGTTTTGGGGACAGAGGACTGTGGTGGAAATGGACGGCAGAGCTGGATGCACGGTGTTGAGGTGTGGAGATAACTGTTAACCATTCTGGGATCTGCTCAGGGCTGTATTTATATACATATATATTCATTCTGAAAAAAATCAGGAAATCCTGTGTATGGGATTCTGTAACCTACTGCTGTGTTCACCTGTTACTATAACTCCACGTTCAATGTTTTTGTGGAAAAATCTTTGTGTTCATTCTTGGTTATTTCCTTAGGATGCAGTTGGATTGTCTGGTCATTGTGTGCTCATGTTTTTCTGGCATTTTATACCTGTCACCTCTGGGCCTTGCAGCATGCCTGTTGACAATGCTTGAGTGCCCTCTTCCTCATTTCTCCCCAAAGCCGGGTTCCATTAAAAATGCTTTTGTGGCTGATTTGATTAGAGAAATACTGCTCTCTGTGCCTGCTTCATTTTTTCCCCCTGCTTATCGATAATGCTGAGCTTTTTGTATGCTCATTGGTCAGAAGTTTCTTCTTTTGTGAATGATCCATTTTTGTCCTAGGTCCATTTTTTGATTCTGAGATATTAGGGTTTTCTCTTATTTGTAAGAGTGCTTTATATTTTAAGGATATTATTGCTTTGTGACATGCTACAGAAGTTTTTCCTAGTTTCATGTTTGTCTTTTATATTTGTTCATGATCTCCAAACGTACTGTGTTTCTTGTTGTGTAGGCAATACTGTACATGATTGCTTCTATGAACTTATATTCTTGCATATTAACTCTTTTGAAATCAGATGTGATATATTCTCGGATAAATCCTGCAGTCACTGTCAAGTCACGTTAGGGGTGTGCTTACCTGTGCAAGTGATGTGGTTGTTCTTCCTGGTGGCATAGCTAGACAGCTGTGGCCACAGCCCCCAGTTGCTTTAGTCCACATACCATTTAAGGGCCATTTGAAGAAGGAGCACAAATCCTGGGTGCTGTTAGAAAACCATCTGTCAATACCTTCTGATGAGATCAAGAAAGAGCCAGTATCAGAACTTAGAGAGAGGAGCAGGGGCTTGGAAGAACACTCCAGAGAGGGTGGAGATCCATCCCTTAAGAAATGCCCCATCACCAAGGCACCAAGGTCAATATGGTGTGGAAACACACAGACATCCTGAAAGTGAAGGCTCAACCAACTCATTTCACTCATCTTTTTTCTTTTTAAATTGATTATGCTATTAGGGTCATCCCAGTTTTTTCTCCTTTCTACTCCTCCACCCAGCCCTACCCGCCCCCTCCCAGGCAATCCCCCATCCTTTGTTCATGTCCATGGGTCATATATGTTGTAAGTTCTTTGGCAACTCCATTTCCTATACTTGCTCTTAACATCCCCCTGCCTATTCTGTAATGACCAATTTGTACTTCTTAATCCCTTCATCTTTTCCCACATTTCCTCCAGACCCCACTCCCCGTTGGCCACCATTCCAATGTTCTCCACATCTATGATTCTGTTTCTGTTCTGCTTGTTTGCTTAGTTTGTTTTTTATAGTCACTTGTTGACAGTTATGTATTTATTGCCATTTTATTGTTCATAGTTATGATCTTCTTTTTCTTAAATAAGTCCCTTCAACATTTCATAGAATAATGGTTTGGTAACAGTGAACTCCTTTAGCTTTACCTTGTCTGGGAAACACTTTCAGATTCTATATGATAGCTTTGCTAGATAAAGTAATCTCACTTGATCTTAGCCAAAAGGCCGAGAAGCGATGGATAAAGTAATCTCGGTTGTAGGTCCTTGCTTTTCATCACTTTGGATACTTCTTGCCAGTGTTTTCTGGCCTGTAAATTTTCTTTTGAGAAATCAGCTTATAGGAACTCCCCTGTAGGTAACTAACTGCTTTTCTCTTGATGCTTTTAAGATTCTTTATCTTTAACCTTTGGCATTTTAATTATGATGTGTCTTAGTGTAGTCCTTTTTACATCCATCTTGCTCGGGACTCTCTGTGCTTCTTGGACTTGTATGTCTATTTCCTGCAACATGTTAGGGAAGTTTTCTTTTTCTTAATTTTTTTAAGTATTTTTGATTGATTATGCTATGACAGCTTTCCCAATTTTCCTTCCTTCATCCCCCCTCTGCCCTGCACCCCCCAACCCTCCAGCATTACCCCCCACTTAGTTCATGTTCATGGGTTGTACATATAAGTTCTTTGAGTTCTCTGTTTCCTATACCATTTTTATCTCTCCCCATCTATTTTATGCCTATTAATTATGCTTCTTCCCTGTACCTTTTCTCCCCTATTCCTCCCTCCCCCCTTCCCACTGAAATCCCTCCATGTGATGTCCATTTCTCTGATTCTGTTCTTGTTCTAGTTGTTCGCTTAGTTTTTGTTGTTTTTCTTTTCTTTTAGGTTCATTTTCTGATAGTTGTGAATTTGATGTCATTTTATTGTTTATATTTTTTATCTTCTTTTTCTTAGATAAGTCCTTTTAACATTTTGTATAATAATGGCTTGGTGATGATGAACTTCTTTAACTTGACCTTATCTGGGAAACACTTTATCTGCCCTTCCATTCTAAATGAAAGCTTTGCTGGATAGAGTAATCTTGGATGTAGGTCCTTGCCTTTCATGACTTCAGATACTTCTTTTCAGCCCCTTCTTGCCTGCAAGGTTTGTTTTGAGAAATCAGCTGATATTCTTATGGGCACTTCTTTGTAGGTAACTCTCTCCCTTCCTGTTGCTGCTTTTAGGATTCTCTCTTTATTTTCAATCTTGGATAACTTAATGATGATGTGTCTTGGTGTATTCCTCCCTGGGTCCAACTTCTTTGGGACTCTCTGAGCTTCCTAGACTTCCTGGAAGTCTATTTCCTTCACCAGATTGGGGAAGTTCTCCTTCATTTATTTGTTCAAATAAGTTTCCAATGTGTTGCTCTTCCTCTTCTCCTGCTGGTACTCCTATAATTCGGATGTTAGAACTTAAAGATGTCCTAGAGGTTCCTAAGCCTCTCCTCATTTTTTTGAATTCTTGTTTCTTCATTCTTTTCTGGTTGAATGTTTCTTTTCTTCCTTCTGGTCCTACTGTTGATTTGAGTCCCAGTTTCCTTCCCATCACTATTGGTTCCCTGTACATTTCCTCGTATTTCTCTTAGCGTAGTCTTCATTTTTTCATCAAATTTGTGACCAAATTCCACCAATCTGTGAGCATTCTGATTACCAGTGTTTTGAACTGTGCATCTGATAGGTTGGCTATCTCTTCGTGGCTTAGTTGTATTTTTTCTGGACTTTTGATCTCTTCTTTCATTTGGGCCATTTTTTTTTCTCTGCAGCCTATTATGTATAAGGGGCGGAGCCTTAGGTGTTTACCAGGGCGGGGCAACCCATTTTGTTGTGTTGTGACCCTGCCTGTGGGGAAGGGGTCTGAGAGGGAACGATGGTACTTGCTCCGTTCTTTGTCAGGTTTCATTCACTTCCCCCACTACCCACAAGCAAAGTGGGCCCATCTGTGCTGATTCCTGGGTGGGTGGGCTTGTGTACGTTCTAAGTCTCTGTGGGTCTCTCCAACAAACTCCCGTGTGAGGTTGGGAGTTCCTCCCACTGCTGCCTCAACCCCCACAGGTGTTTTCAATTGGTGGTTTAAGGCTTTATTTCCCCGAGATGGTGGGTTTTGAGGTCTGTTTCGCTTCCCAGCTTTTTTCTCCTGGTTTATCTGCGTACAAATGAGGGACTGCCGGGGGTACACCATTCTCGGCTCCGCTGGATCCATGTCGGCCAGCTGCGGGTTTCACCAGGTGCACCAGCCACAGGTCTCTCCAGGTAGCTGCAGTGTTGCCGGTACTGCTCCACAAACCGCTGTCTCACTGCATGTACTCGCCTGGCTCTGCTGATAGATTGCTTATCTCCATTTCATCTAGCTCTTCTGGAGTTCTGTTCTTTCATTTGGGGCATATTTCTTTGTCTTCTTATTTTGGCAGCCTCCCTGTATTTGTTTCTATGTATTAAGTAGAACTACTATGTCCCCTGTGCTTGGTAGTGTGGCCTAATGTAGTAGGTGTCCTGTACGGTCCAGTGGCACAGCCTCCCTTGTCTCCCAGGCTCGAGGTGTTCCCTCCATGTGGACTGAGTATTCCTACCTCTTGTAGATGAGTCTTGATTGCTGTCATCAGGCTAATGGGAGGGATTTACCCAGCCCAGACAGCCGGTAGGACTGGCTGTGACCCCTAGCCAACAACCACCTCCCTCTGTGGCTTGTTGGTGGTCCAACGTGGTCTGTAACACTGCTGGTTGTGCAGGCTCTGGGGTGTCCCAGGTTATGCAGACCAACGTCAGCCTCTACCTGTGTTCTCTCTGGGCCCTCTTAATGTAAGCTATAAAGCCAGTTGGTAGGAGGGGGGAGGTTGGTTTGGGCTCAACTGTTGCTTGTTTGTGAGGATTTAGGAAGGTCTGAAGCCTGGCCTCACCCAGCCCTTCATTTGGAAAAGCCACTGATACCAGCTTGGGCGGGCCTGTAAATTGGATGGGGTGGAGCCTTAGTAATTGTCCAGGTGGGGCTGAGCCAGGTTGATGTAGATTCACATATGGTGCACCTGCGCTGTGGTCTGTGTGGGGGAGGGCTCAGAAAAGGTACAATGGCCACTTTCTACAGTTCTGTTTGGGAGGAAGCTGTCTCTCTGCTCTTGCCCTGATGCCAGACACTTCTTTTTCTCCCCGTATACCACTGGTGTCCTTAAGGTGCTGCTCCAGTGCTGGAGCCCAGAAGGAGTGAGTCTGAGTAAGTCCATGTGTGGTGTGAGTCCCTTTAAGAGAGAGACCTGACAATCCTGTAGTTTCTTCCGCCGACCCAATTCCTACTAGTTTTTATAGTCAGAAGTTATGGGGACTTATCTTCCTGCACTGGAACCTGGCCTGGTGGTCTGGTGTGGGGCTGGGATCCCTTGCTCCCAGCATATCCATCCATTTTATATCCACTACATGTGAGTTTGGGACCAGCCAGTTCTGTGTCTTCCCCCCTCCATCCCTTTTACCTGCTTAGATGAATGTGATTTCTTTAATTCCTTAGTTGTTGGACTTCCATAAAGCTCAATTTTCTGACAGTTCTGAGTGACATTTGTTCTGTAGTTTAGCTGTGATTTTCTGTGGTTGTGGGATGAGGTGAGCTGCATTTACCTATGTCTCCTATGTTCCATCTTTTCCTTTTTATGTCTGTCATGATAGTCTGTCTAAATAAGACTTTTCAATAAGCATATAATTAAAATTCCTTAGTGAGAATAAAACATTAAGTCAATTATGCGGACAACTGTAATTGAACAACAATAAAATAATTAAAAAAAACAAAAACAACAAAAAAATTAAGTCAATTAATTGGCAGTGTTTTTTTATGTTACAACTGAGGGTATCTTTGATATAATGAAATATGGCATATGGTTAGTGCAGAAAATTTTAAAAATATAGATTAATAAAGAACACCAGAAATCTCAGAGATAATCATTGTTAATATTTGTGTATGAATCCTTCAGTAGTTCCTCACTGTACAGACACACCCACATGTATTTATGGGCATATACACTATCTGTATTTCTGGTCTTCCTTTTTTCTCTTAACAGTGTATTTTGAATATCTTTCTATGTCCAGTTCTTTGAGTTTTACAGATTAAGTGCTTGGTTAGTATAGTGTATAGATACACTAATTTGTTCAGCTAATCTGCAGTTGATGTTCTGTAAATTCTGAAACATGGTGCCCATCTTCCTCCAAAACTCCCAGGAGCAGTGCCATCTTCCTCCTGTTCCCAGTCACGTGTTGTAAATCTTTTTATCTTGTCACCTGATAGGCAAACAGTAAGATCCTTTTTCCTTGGAGCAGGGAAACCACCAGTAGTCATTTAGGTTTGAGGACCTGAGGATGGGAAAGGGACTAGTTAGGAACACTGGGAAGTAGGAATCATGGAAACTAGCGATCAGATGTACTTGTGTCTGCATGGGTGCCTTTTCCCACCTGTCCAGTGTGCTGTTGAGGTCAATCCAAGGCTCCTGCCAAGCTCTGTATGACCTGCACCTGCTTCTCTCTTCAGCCTCTTCCCTAGTTTCTCCTGCTTTCTTACTGTTCTCCAGTTCCCCTGCTTACTTTCTGCTACTGGGACACTTCAAGTCCATTCCCATACCAGAGTGCTTCTGCCGACTCTTCCTCCTGTCTGAAATACCTTTTGCACAGTGACTCTCCATTCTCTAGTGCTCAACTTGACCATCCTCCTTTCAGAGAGGCTTTCCCTTTTACCTTCTCTCACTGACATTCCTTTATTCTCCATATTATTCATGCTGTTTATTGGCCATAATCTCGTATCTTTGCCTCTGGCCCTTCTTCATCTTGTTCTCTACTGTATCCCCCAGTGCCTGTCATTGAGAAGACAGTAAATATTGCTCGACTGAATCAATGGTATAAAATCGACAGATAATACAGAGTTGAGAGGGTTAGGAATCACTCCTTGTTACCCACCAGGGCAGTAATAGTCCAAAAAGGAATGCTTAGAGGGAGGCCAACTGATCAGCTTTCCAGCAGTTGCTTTGCAGTGGAGTGAGTGCTTTCTTTGTGGGGCCTAGTCCAGCAGTGGCTTGATAGCATTGAACGAATTCTTGTACTGGATGTTGTGGTTGACAAGATCATTTCCAAGGCCCCTTCCACCCTTAAACTATTTGATGAGTATTCTAATAATTAGACTACCATTCTTCCTTCAATGCAGAATGACAGTGACCACTAGGTGGCACTAGATGATTCCTTTGAAATCTGTTCATCACACTCAGAAAACTTATTTCCTCCAACATAGACATGAAGCAAAAGTTCCACAGAAGTGTGATCTCTTACTATGTGTAATGCATGCCGGTATTTTCTATTTAACTATTCTTTATTTTTTTAATGCAAGTTTTCAGACTGTCAAATTGATTTTATGACATTGATGCATCACAGCTCACTGTTTGTAAAATACTTTTGGACCACTGAGCAAGTTTGCTCTTGTAATACTCTATAGGTCTGTTTTCCTTGGACAGTCTGGGCTTATAGCAAGTGGTGCTCTTAGTGAATACTTTGTATAATTCTGTGTTGAGTGGCTGCATTGAGTAGCTGAACACATGTGCTTTCTTATAAATGTCTCTGGTTGGGTAAACATAAATGTGAGATTCTGTAGGGGACATCTTTTTTTCAGAATCAGCACCTGTTGCAGTCAGGGCTGCAGTAAGCCTTGTCAGTAGATATAAAGAAAAGAGTATCTGCTTCTGGGAGCTCAGAACCTATCTGGGAGACGTAACACAGAACACACATACACACCCCCTTTAAATTTCAGCTTTCTTAATAAGCAACATGGAAATGAGTGCATTACTCAGGTTTTAATTAGTCAGGATGCTTTAGGCTGAAAGTAACGGAAGCCTGGCTCAGATTGGCTCAGATTGGCTCAGATAGATGGTAAAGACATTTGTTATCTCACAGAATGTCCTTTGAGAGGTAGAGCAGTCTCCAGGTCCACAGTGGCCTGGCCTTAGGGATCCAGGCTCCTTCCATGACTTGTCAGTGGTCCTATGGCTGGATCCACTCATGGTCGCCAGAAGACTTCCAGTGTAATTGGGCTTCAGCCCCCAGACTCAGGACACTAAAACTTTAACTCCTTGTAGTGTAGACTGAGGTAGAGAGAGTTTAGGCTACCATAGCATTTTCCAGGTTGTAGTTGTTTTGTTTATTCCTACTCTCCCCACTGTGACTGCCGTAAGGGTATATGAAATACAGAGTCAGGAGAAAAATTTAGGTTGTTGTTAGTGATATTTGCCAAATATTTCTGAATTTCCTTTTCTTTCAACATAGAACTTTTTTGGTTGAATAGAGTTATCTGACCAAAAGCTTTGGCCAGTTAGTTTACTGAGTGAATAAATTGTTGTAAGTCCTGTATATGAAGATGAGGTGAGATTATTTGCTGTTTAATATTCTGGGAAAGAAATTAATTATAAGAGGAAAAACAGAGGTGAAAATGGCCACCGTGGGAAATGTGATGGGAAGTATGTATAAATATAAAGATAGGTGAGTAAGTCTGTTTAAATGTGTAATGGAACCCTAGATGTGCATTTGTTGGCCTTTGAGGTCAATAATTTTCCTTTGGATCCTTGACCTGGTTCCTGGGAATGTAGCCATGAACCTTGACCAGAAATACACTAATCTCTACTCACTTGCCTTCTCTTTCATTCCTTTCAGGTTTGCAGTAAGCATTGGCTACTGGGATGACCCTTACATCCAGCATCTTGTGAGACTGTCTAAAGAGAGGAAGGCCCCTGAAATTAACAGAGGCAAGTGACTTTCTCCCTAATTTCTCATCAGCTAAGTGGCTTGAAGTTTTAGGGATTAATTCTCAAAAAGAGAGTTCCAGTATACACTCTCTCTAATAATATATGAAAGTACTTATTTCCCAATATTCTCACCAACACAATGTATTATGAAACTTACTTTTAAAAAACTTTTATTTTTATTTTTTTAAAAACTTTTATTGTGTATAATTTTTTCTTAAGATTTTATTTATTTTTAGAGAGAGGGAGAGAGGGAAAGAAAAGGAGAGAAATATTGATGTGCTAGAGATATATTGATCGGTTGCCTCTTGCATGCCATGCCCCCCACTGGGGACTTGACCTGCAACCCAGGCTTGTGCTCTGACCAAGAATTGAACTGGTGACCTTTTGTCTCACAGGCCGGCACTGAATCCACTGAGTCACATCAGCTAGGGCTGGATAATTTTAAACCATATAAAAGTAGAATCATATGTGGATCAGTTTCAATAATTATCAGATCTTGGCCATTGTGTGAAACTTTTTTTTTTAACTCTTCACCTGATGATATGTTTATCGATTTTAGAGACGGAGGAAGGGGGAGAGAGAGAGAGAGATAGAAATACCAATGTGAGAAAGAAGTATCAAAGAGTTGCCTCCCGTATGTGCCCCAACCAGGGATCAAACCCACAACCTAGGTATGTCCCCTGACTGGAGATTGAACCCGTGATCTTTTGGTGTGTGGGATGAAGCTCCAACCAACTGAGCCATCTGACCAGGGCCCAGTGTGAAGTTTTTAAAACTTTGTTAATCTAATATCGAGAAATGGTATCTTAGAGTAATTTTATTTTTTATTCCTCTTACTTATGGGTAAGGTTGAAGAGCATTTTCATATGTTGAAAAGCCATTTATATATCTTTAAAAAATTTTTTGATTATTGATTTTAGAGACAGGGAGAGGAAGTGAGAGAGAGACAGAGAGAGAGAGAGAAACATCTTTTTGTTCTTTCACTTATTTATGCATTCATTGGTTGATTCTTGTATGTTCCCTGACTGGGGATAGAACCTGCAACCTTGGTGTATTGGGACAACACTCTAACCAATTAATTGAGCTACCTGGCCAGGGTTCATTTTTATTTATATCTATCTATCTATTTTTATATATATATACATATATCTTTTACTGTGAAGTGCCTGTTCACATAAGGGGTTGCATTTTGTTGCTTTAGTACATTTTTGGTTATGCCATCAGGCTCTGTAAGTAATTTCTATCAGGGAGGTCAAAGGACTTGACAGGCCTGACTTAGTTTCAGCCAGACTGAGAAATTGACCAATTGACAATCATTCCTGTGGGTTCAGGGAATGTTGACTCATACTAGATCCTAGAAGTAGGGTTTATAAGAAATAAAAAGAGGACTTCTGGTCAAGATGGCAGCATAGGCAGACATGGCTTGCCTCCTTCCCACAATCACATCAAAATTACAACTAAAACAGAGCAACTACCACTCAGAACCATCAGAAATTGAATAGAATGGAAGTCTAACAACTGTGGAACTAAAGAAACCACATCTATTCAGACTGATAGGAGGGGCACAGACGCGGAACAGTCTGGCCCCCCATCCATGTGCGGTGGATAAAAATTGGGACAGATATCTCAGGAATGACAAGTCCCAGCCCACACCAGGCCCTCTCAGCACAGGAGTCCAGTGCCAGGAAGGTAAGTCTGCACAACTTTTCGCTGCCAAAACTAGCAGGGATTGAGTCAGTGGAAGAAACTTCTGGAGCTCCAAGCAGTTCCTCTTAAATAGCCCACACATTGACTCACCTACTTAGACTCACTCCCTCTGAGGTCCAACACCAGGGTAGCATCTTGAAAGGCACCAGTGGCAATAGGGAGGAACTGAAGTGTCTGTTATCTAGGTGAACAGAGGCTATTGTCCTTTTTCTGAACCCTCTTCCCATAGAGCCACAGAACTGGCAAGCTGCTGCCATATCTGAGACTTCATCAACCTGGCCAAAACTGTTTGCCCCACCCTGGAGATCCCCTGATTCTTCCCCACCCAAATTACTGGCCCCCTAAGCTGCTTTTCCACATCAATGGTTGGTCTTGGCTCATGCTTCACAACTTCCTAAACCCTCTCAAGCAAGTAGCAGCTGACCTCAGTGAACTGCAGGCCTGGCACTAGCAGCTGCCAGCCTAGATTCTCAGCTTGGCTTTGCCTGAGAATCTCTAAGCCAAGCACAAGTAGCAGCCATCTCAGATTGCTTTATAACTAAGGCAGGGTGGCCCCGGGCAAAACACAGGTGGAGGCTGACCTTGCCCTGCACCACCTGAGAAACCCCAGAGCCTATGCACCCAGTGGGCAGCTGCGGACCATGTCAGAGCACCACCAACTTGCCCCTGCACAGCTCATCCTCCATGGAGGGCAGAGGGTAATGATCAGTGGTCACAGCCAGTCCTTGCAGCTGGATAAATGCCTCCCATTGGCCTGCCAACAACAGTCAAGG
>PVJI01009196.1:0-66627 GCA_004026765.1 Micronycteris hirsuta
TCTGGTTACTTAAACTCTCGGTCTTGGGCTCTCATCTGATACACAAGGTTAACTAAGGTTAATACCTCATAGGGTATTGTGAGGATTAAATGCAACTGTGCATATAAACTGTTAACTGAAGTTCTTGATATATAGTAAGTATTCAAGAAATGCAACTGTAATTATGATTATAATTATTACTGCTATTGCTTGAAAAACATTTTCTTATGTTTTCTAAAGCCCCAGGTTAGTGCAAATGATAAGGATTGTTCAGAGATTTTCTCCCGTTCACACTCAAGAGAATACATGTTGAAGATTTATTTTTTTTATAATGCCTCTTCCTCAAACCCTCTGGCTTCCCACCATCCAGACCATAAATATCTGTCAGAGCCAAGTAGATTATTAATCAAATGGAGCCTAAAGAAAATACTTGGGATTTGTTTTAATTGGCATTTAAATAGCTTTCTACACAACACTGGCTTATAAAAATGCCTACAAGTTAAAAATGAAGTAAATTTGAATAAAATTTCCAGCTTTTGGAGCATTATGTACAGCAATCTGATAGTCTGTGAAGTTAAAAGGAACTCAGATGATAAAGACTTTTCAGGAAGGAATGGTTTAGACTGATTTTTTTTAAAGTCAGGATGTGTAATCTGTCCCTTTCTTCACTTGTTCTTATAAATTGGAAGGAACTTCAAAGCCAAACAACGTTTTGAAGTGCTTTTGCCCTGACTCCTGGGAATGGTATACCTAAAGAACTGGTCTTCTGTTATGAGAGAGACTTAGCATTTTTCTTTCAAAGGCAATCATCATTTTTCTGAATAAACTACTGGTTTGATGCTCTCTTCTCTACTTGAAACATATTTTCTCCTCTGCTCAATCAGGGTATTTGCTATTGAGTGATCTTGGTTCTCTTTGTTCTCCCCATCTGATGTGCCTTTGATAGCGGATGGTTTCTCGCTCTTTGGGAGCAAATCCAGACGACCTGAAGGACCCAATTAAAATTAGCATCCCACGCTATGTGCTCTGCGGGCAAGGAAAGGATGAGCATTTCGAGTTTCAGGTCAAGGTAAGTGTCCCTTCTTCGCTCTTCTTGAGGAATGGAGGTCTGAGGCTATGCAGTGCTTTTGTCTTTTTGTGTGTTTGTGAAAAGAGAAGAAGCTATTTGTGCATATTTTGTAAGATATCGGCCACACCCTTCTGTACACCAGTATGTGAAATTCTCAGCTGTGCAGCAAATGAAGAGAAGCTGTTCCATAGACGGTGGTGGTGGTTGGTGAGTCAGGCAGACGTGGAAGTTGCTGTCGCTCGTCAGTCCCCACAGGCACGGTGACCAGCCGTCCCAGCTGGCCCAGCGTTTTCCTGCATTCCGCACTGAAAGTTCCGTGCTCTGGGGACCCCACAGTGCCAGGCAAACCAGGACAGTCGGTCACCCTGCCCATGGGCTGGGGCTCAATTTTCCTATCTATAAAAATGGGAATAATGTTTATGTCACAGGATATCAGCACCTATAAAGTATTGAATCTAGTGTCTGGTATGTGATAAACACTTAGATCTATTACTCTTATTACTACTGCTGTTTTTATTGTTTCTAAGATCATTATTTAGGAAGCTTTCCTAATCTGTTTTAGGTATTACTAGATTTATACAACTTTTCAAGAAGAGATTTACCTGTTTCCTTACCTCATGCTTTCTGAAATAATGACTTCATCTCATCCCTAATCTATTTCCATTGACTCATAGCACTTCATTAAATAATGAGGTACTGACATGCACCAAAGTCACCAGTATATGGCTGCAGGAAGGCATTCTCAGAAGTGGTCTTGGTCAGATAAACATAGACTAGGAATCTGGATGCTGACGTCTTTAGTTGCTGATTCTGCTGACATTTGCTGAGTGACCCTAAATGTTTTACCCTCTCTGAACCTCAATTTCCTCATAGATAAAATGAGGAAATTGGATAATACCTGTGATTTCCAAATTTCTTCTTAGCTGAGCCTTTGTGGAGCTGCTATTGGGGGAGGCCAAGGGAGGGAGTCTGAAGCCAGCCCACCCCACTTCCCTGCTCCAATGCGCCTCTGGAGCCCCTGGTCCGTAGGCGATTCCTTCCTGTAGGCATGCATGTTCTTTCAGTCTTCACAGAGAAACAGTGCAGACGACTAGTGTTTCACTGTGTCCTTGACCCAGTACTTCCCACTGCCCCTGACTTAATGCCTCATTGCTGGTCACTTCCTTTTTCAGCCATTTGAAATTGACTGTGTGTGTACACATGTGTAGTGTGTGTGTATAGAGTTCCTTTTGTACATATATGTAATAGTCTATACATAAAACATTTCTGAAAGTCTGTATTATATCCATGTTTTTAAGTAGATGGTAAAGACTGGGTTTTACCAGCTCAAAATCTGAATTCTCTAAAACAGAACTCACAGTAATGGAGGACATGCAATGATTTTAATTGGTGCATACATTTATTTTATTTTAGTAGATGAACGTGCTAATAAAATATAACTATTAAATCAATTTCAGGTCTAAAACTTAAGACATGGGTGACAAAGATACTTAATTGTTTAAAACTGGGTTGATTTAGGATGATCTCATTTATATGTGGAATCTAAAAAACAACCAAAAGCCAAGCTCATAGATACAGAGAACAGATTGGTGGCTATCAGGGGGAACTGAGGTTTCCGGTGGGGAGAAGAGAAATGGGTGGAGTCAAAGAGCTCCAGTTATAAAATAAATAAGTCCTGGGGAATGTAATGGACAGCATAGTGACTATGGTTATTAATTCTGTATTCCATATTTGAAATTGATAAGAGAGTAAATTTTGTAGCTGTGTGGTGACAGATGTTAACTAGGCTTATGTGGTAATCATTTTGCAATATATACAAATATTTAATCAGTATGTTGTATACCTGAAAATAATACAATGTTGTATGTCATTTATATCTAAAAAAGAATAAAATAAGAGAAACTAAGTTGATTTAAATAAAAAAATCAATGGAATGCAAGTTATAGTCCAGGCTATATGTAAATCTGGCCAAAATTGTCAAGATGCTACTGTGAAGGCAAGTTAGAGAAACCAAACACAAAAAAATTTTATGGGGCCTTTCAGAATTTAGGCTTTTACTCCAAAATATATTTAGTCCAAACTTGGAGAGTTTTGCTTTCTTTGAACTTACCAAAGTGAAGTTCTGAAAGCATATCATTGTTCTGCTTCCTTTTTGTGCTTATCCCAGGTGCTGAATCATTAGGACCAGGAGTAGACTGTCAGCAGTTACCTGGAGAATTCCTAGTTCCCATGTAAGCAGGGCTTCCTGAGGCATTCACAGGTGTGCTGAGGGCCTCACATTGCCAGTCAGGGAAGTATCAGAGTCCAGAACTAGAAACAAACATGACATGAATACATTGTCCCTCCTGTTCAAGGGAGGGTTCAGGGAATGGAATTTGGGAGAAGATGAGACAATAATGATTCTCAAATGCTCATCTTCTGATTCCTGATGGATCCTGAGGAGGTTTCCATCACTGGGCTTTAAAATGAGAAAAATAGTGCTTTTCATTAAACTGAAAGATACTTAACTCAAAAGGACTGTCCTATCCTCTTTACTATAGGGATTATGAAATAATTGTGAGAATAGATAAATAAATGAGAGTGGTTTTTTGGTCACATTTTTAAAAATCAACTCTGTTGAGGCATAATTTACATACAATGAAATGTATACATTTTAAGTGTAGTTTGATGAGTTTTGGCATATATACACCCTTGTAACCAATGAAGATTTCAAGCTTTTCAGTCATTCCAGAAAGTTCCAGGTGCCCCTTGAGAGCTGGCGCACACACCCACCCTCTCAGTGAGCGTGGATCCGTGCTCTGTGAGGAGAGCTCGGTGTGTCTGTTCTCACCTGCCGAGCACATGGGACCGGGCAGCAGTTTCTCTCTTGCAGCTGGCTGTTCCCATGTTATGTGATGTTTTGGAGATTCATCTACGTAGACGAGTAGAACAGTAATTTGTTTCTTTTTATTACTAAGTTGCATCGTAATGTGTGGCTGAATCACAATTTGTAGAATGGAGTTTGTTTCATTGTCTTTATTTAACAACACAAAAGTTGTCATCTCCATGTTGTCCCCCTCGCCTGGTTATTTTACTGGTCCTTGGAGGACACAGTTCCCACTGTCCTTACAGCTATACCGTCCAGCAAACCCCAGTAGCACACTCTTCCGGGCCTGTGTCCCTATTTACCTCAAGAGATGATGTCCTTCCAGCCAATGACAGACACGGGAGGGGAAGCTCAGGTTGTGCCAGTCTGGCTGCTCTCTGAGAATAATAGCACCTTCTGTATTCAGTGTCATTGACTGTCACCTGTCGGTCAGCAAAGTGCACCTGTACAATATGTGCCTGCCCTACACAGCAGGTAATATCACTAACTGGACTACGACAGTCATTTTAAAATTCCTGCTTCAAGTGCTTTTCCGTGATTTGTATGTGAAATCAATTACACTGTATTTTCCTTGCCATTTTCAGTTACCCAGGACCAGAAGTGGTAGAATTTAATTTTTAAATTACATTTCAGCATAATACAAAACACCAACCGAGGAACTCTGTGGTTAAGGCTAACAGAGTCTGTCATAGTCTTGTTATAGAAATAAGCTGATGTTTCCAGCATTGTTTCAAATTCCCTGCCTTTTAATTTACATATTAACATGGTAATATAAAGAAACAAGCTAACAACTCCTATGCTTTTTAAATACTTTGTTTCCTGAGAGTTTTATTCCCAGAAAAACTGAAAGTAATCTTTTGAGGTTGTCTTCCCATCCTTCCTAGAGTGGTGACATCTGCCGTGTCCCCCACCTTCTCCGTCCCTCACCTGGTGTGCTCCCCCTCCGCAGCTGTCACAGCCCGCTGCCGCAGGGGTCTGTTTATCGGTCCTTGTCATGCTTATTGCTAGTCTTCTCCGCTGACATACGCTTCACGGCCCTGTCAGTCTGTCAGCACTGAGTTCCCCGTCCTCACGCAGGGCCTGCCTGGTCATGGCCATCCAGCACAGATCACTCATCTACACGAGCCATGAAAGCCCTGCCACAAGGTGTTCGCCCTGGACATAGCCTGTGTAGAGCTTCAGGGATTTCATGACCGTGTGCCCTTTGGAAACAGCCCCCGCTCCACCCGCCTTCCTCGCCATGGGCTCCTCATGCTCTGTCCATGCGGATAGGTTCAGCCATTGGCTACTTATGGCACTCCGTATCTTCCCCAGGCAGTGGCTGGATCTCTAGTCATCCAGTGAGGATGTGGGCAAATCAGGCTTCTTGACTGTGTCTCAGTCTAAGACAGATGCTGCCTCCCACCTCCCCACCTCTCTCCCACCTTTTCCATTCTGCCCTCCAATATACCAGTGAGCGTGTACAAGCACGTATGTACACATGCACCAGCACACATGCACACGTGCCCACGCCCCGGCTCTGGCAGTCTACCACAACCAGAGCACAGTTTAGTTGTGCTCTGGGTCATCTGCAGAGAGGAGTAGACCTCTGCCCGCTCTTCACCTTCTGGGCATTGTCCTGAGCTCCTGGGCCCTCTCCAGCCTCTTGCTCATGGGAGTACCTGTTGTAGCGTCCTCTCCCTTAGGAGCCTTCTGGCACCCTAGTTGCATGCCCCTTGTGCTGTTCCGTACCTGGCAGGTCCCTGCTTTTTCTCACGTGGTTACAGGAAGTCAACCCTTTTCTCCAGAATCACTCTGGACCGCTTGCTAACCTGGGCTACCTACTTCACTTCAAATATATGGCGTCCAAAACACAACCTGTCCTAATGTTAACCATCTGATTTTTGTTGAAGGTACCATAGTAACAGTCTCTTTCTTTTGCCCCAAAATGCCACCGCATTGTGCTGTAACTCCTGGCCAGGGCCTGAAAAGAGAGAAAACAAAGATAACAAATGATAGAATGAAAGTATAACCTATAGGAAGTTTCCCAGCACAAACTTGCAGGCCACCTGCAATTATTGGGTTGGCCAAAAAGTCTGCTTTTTTTTTTTTTTCCTGTAAAATAAAGACAATTTTCATTTTCACCAATGACTTTATTGATTTGGATATTTTGAGTATATTGGCTCTCTCCTGCTATTGGCTTCTAGTGGGTAGAGGGCAGGAGTGGTGCCAAACATCTTCCAGTGCATAAGACAGCCTCAAGGCAAGGAATTATTTGACCAAAAGGTCAACAATACAAGAAACTTTGCAAACCACTTCTGACACATTTGATCAGTCACTGCACCTTCTCCATACACTGCACAAATCTTTTTCTGCATTTCAGTTGTGTTTTTACCCTTCTTGAAATAATAAAGCATAATACACCAAATTGTTGTGTATTTTCCTCCATCTTCAATATTAAAATGGCTACACAAAAATTCATTAATTTTGATAAGTTTTTTTTAAATGCATGATGATATTGCAGCTGTCACAATACAATCTAACAAAATTGTTTCAAATGAAGTTAAAGACAAATAAGTGCTACTAGAGCCATTGTAGGGGAAAAACTAAACAAGCTTTTTGGCCAACCCAATAATTCATGAATACCTGAGGCAGTGGGGGTCATTTTATTTTCAGTCATGAAATTTAGATATGGGATAAGCCGTCCCTTCTAATTTCAGTCATTGTGTTCCCGGAGCCGGGGAGATGCTGAGCACACTCAGATCTGCAAGGTCCTCCCTAACCAAAGGAGCCCTTGAAAGTGAGAGGCTGTAACTTGCAAAACTTCAAATTTTGATATCTTGTTTTTATAACTGAAGGAGCACATGATAGGGGACTATGGTACCAAGATGGTGGGCATTTCTTAACTTAAGGCAGAGGGAGCAAACTGGTAGTGGATGATGTTTATTATTTGACCTGGAAAGGTGTTTGAGTAAGTTATCAACATTTAAAACTTGGAAGATTTAACATGGAAATTCAGATTTTCCAAGTTTCTATAAAATGTCAGAAAACATGGGAACCGCCGGCCAACATGCCCACAGGGCAGCACTGGCCAGAGCAGAGCAGTGGCTTGTTCGAGTCAGGCTTGTGCCTCGCTTTGTCACACACCTCAGAGCTCCCTGTCCCGGAGGAGGTCACCTGGCTGTAGGTTCAAACACAGTCCAAAAGCCCTGTACAGAAGGGCTCACAGGCCACAGGAAGTCTCTGCTGATGCTGTTGATTAAATCAGTTTAAATCAACACAGAGAAGCCAAGGGAGGGAAAGGAAGGTAGCAGAGCACACTGCCTGACCCCAGGGACACACTGTGTTCACCTGTCCTCTCTCTGCCACCTCAGCCTTTCCCGCTGTGCTTACTAGGACAGAGATTTGAGCAAGAAGCCTTGGCTAGACAGTGCCCAGAAAAACATATGCTTGTTCCATGGGAGCATGGTTAGCTGGTGGCCTGATGAATAGGTCTGGTTCTCACATGCATTTCTTGGGTAGAGCACATGTGAGGCCAGCATGGGACCAGGCTGTTTGTCACCAAGGGCCATTAATTCAGAGTTGACATAGTGTCAGCCCAGAGTAGGCATGACCATAACTTAACACTTTCTATATCTAAGTAGCATTCTGTTCCATCATATTTATTTATTCTACGTTTGGCATATCTCGTAGGTTATAGGCCTATATTTAATTAAGCAAATCTATGAATTCTGTTGAATCTCGCAGCTGCTTGCTTACTCATTATCTGTTCTGACACACTCCGTGAGATTTGCCTATACTGCATAAGCTTCCAGCTTACTTACTGGCTGTGCGTAGCCCTTCTTATGAGCCTCATCCATCCTCTGTAGCAGGATTGAATGTGCGCAAATAATACACAGACACCCGCTGTGCTCCCTGTTATCTTACTGTCACAGGGCCCCCTAGAGTTTCCTTTCTGACTGCTCCCTGTAGGCAGTTGAGTTGGCAATGTCTTTTCGGCACACTAACATCTGCCAAAAACCTTCTTCATCCTTTCAGTTACTTTGCCAGACAGTTCCACAAATGTAGAAAATATAGCAAAATGGGGGTTTCACTTGCATTTAGTGAATTAGATAAATTATGAGTGACTTGCCAAAGGCCGTGCCGCTAGTAAGTAGATCCAGGTACCGAATTGTTGCAGATTCATAGCTATGCAGAATCTGTGGTGACCGTGACCGAATGCGTTTATAAATAATTCTCACTCAAAGATACGCAGGAAAAGGGATCCGGGACCACGCAGCTTCCCCCTCATCATCTGGGAGAGAGCGCAGAGCCTCGGGTCCAGGGGTTTTTATTGAAGCTTTGGGGCACAGAGCATCAGATTGGTCTTCATTAACTTATGCATAGATTGTATATTCAGGTCTGGTGGTAGACAGGACCGGGGCCATACATTAAGAGGGTAGATGTGTAAATTGAGGGCAAGCTAGCTAGGGCTGTTTACTCCAGAACCGTAAACATTGTGGCAGGGAAAAGCCTGGGCATTCATTAGCATAAGCCCCTAGATCCAGGGGGGAGAGACTCAGCAAGGCAGTAAATCTTTAAGAAATATTTTGGCCAAATTCCCCTACAAAGAATTCTTTTTCCACAAATATGAATTTGTGCATGCCGACTTGGGAGATTTAATCACGCGGAGACTTTGCTCACACACATGATTCCCTGGGCTACACTTCCTTCCTGCGTGTGAAAAGAATTTTCATACCGAATGTTCATGTCAACTAAGTCTTCTGAGCCATACTGGTTCCCTTACTTACTCATTTTAATGTATGTTGTAAATATCGTAGATTTCTGCATTTTTTAGAAGTTGAGGCCCTATTTTAGTTTTGTCCTAGACATGATGGCTTTTTCTAAACCCTTGCTTGTTCTCAAAAGTTGCTGTTATTTTTGTGTGTGTGTTAACTTCTTATCTTAAATTTGGCCAAGTAACAGGCACTTTGTAAACTGGGGCTGTTGCTAAGACCTTGACAAAACTTGAGAATTTGCTGGTGGATACATCTGCCAGGGAGCATGAAGAGGAAATGCCGAGAAAATTTGCAGTTTGGGAGTTAAGGCAATCAAATTTATAGTCGGAGAAATATCTTTTTATTAGGCAGAGCATAAATGAGAGCCATTTCTGCCTGTTAATTAAACCGTGCACTTACACATCTTTTAGAAATACTCCCAAGTTGATGTAAAATAAATGTTCAAAAGGATCTCTGTGTTGGCTTCTGAATCTCTGCTTATTAGTAACTTGATAGATTATATTCCTGCATGTGTTTTAGTGTAGCTGAAACAAATGGAGTGTTGCATATGCCACGGTCCATCTAGATTCAAATATTCAATTTGTGTATTATTTTTAAACATAAATAACAAGTGACAGAAATAACATCGGGACTCAAAGAATCATATGTTATCCTTAGTTTTTTTTTTTTAAGTACCCTTCCCGTCTCTTTGAGAACATTGTCTTTCACAGAAAAAATTAAGAAAAAAATATTCCTTACGCTGTTTTCACACAAAGCATCTAATCTTTTATATTACTTTTACCTGGGCCGTGTGTTTATCGTCACAAAGTAATCGCTGCACGTCTAAGAAATGATGGAGAAGAAAAGAGATTGAGTCACAAGCACAGAAGAAGAGCAGTCATTCCCTCATGGCCGTACCTTGAATTTCCATTTCAATCTTGTTTTCCTTTATAAGAATATATTAATATTTTCTTTTTTTTAATTTCATAATTTTGGGAGTTTTACATCTCTTCATAGAATAAATTTCTTTTAAAATAAATCACAAAATTGTTTAAACTCCCCTTTGTGCAGTTGCGGCCATGGGTACCCTTGTTTTCCCTGCTGCACAATGCAAGACCTCTGTTTAGGAGCGTGACCACAGTGCTGAGAGCTGCATTTACTGAGCACCAAGCCTTCTGCTGATTGCTTCACTTTTTTTTTTTTTTTTTTTTTAAGTTCATCTGCAGATTAGGTATCATGAGTTCTTTTTACAGATGAAAAAAATTAGTCCTGGAGAAGCTGCAAAATTTAGCCAAAGCCACACAGTTTATTAGTGACTGGACTAAAGTCAGGATCCAGGTCTTTCTTAATCCTGAGCTTTTTATTATTTCGTTCTCCACTGACGATTGGTAGAGAGTTTGCATTTCGTGCTATGCTGAATATTTGGGTAATTTGAAGGAAAATTGCTTAGGCTGTCATTCTCACAATATCCCACAATTTCAAAGTAGAATAATTCCCTCTATTCCTCGCCTGCTTCACAGAGGTGTTAGGGCAAGGGAGAAGTACATATTCGTAGTGATCTTGGATTTGAAAGGCATCCATTTTATCAGAATCTTAGGGTTTATGTATATTCTTCCAGATTCACCTTCAAACTCCTAAATAAGTATGCTAAAATAAGCAGTATCCCTATTTTGAAGGTGCTGAAGTTGAAGCATAGAGAAGCCGTTATTCTAGTTATTGTAGAAGGCTGAGATTTCGGTCAGCTAGAAAGCCCTATTGGCTCGTGTATCACTTTGTAGTTCTGTAGCGTACGGTGTGATTCAGTAGTCAATGGCTGCATTCCTTTCTTTGTGGCACATCAGATATAGACCAGGTTCAGATGCCAAAGGATGAAGGCACTTTCTATACTTGTTGGTGATACATCTACACAGATGGATGTCTGGGTAGCTTCCCGGATAATAAAGCTGAGAATCTGCATGGGTCTGCTACTCTCAGGACTCTTCATTCTTCAAACTCTGTGACCTCCCCCCCATCATACCAGCAGACAGGGGCAGATCTAGCATCAGAACTTAGACTCCCCTGTCCTTGCACAGTGCTTCTCCTGCAGGGACCCAGCTTCTTCCCTCAGGTGCCACTGAGACAGAATTTGTTGAGTTAGTTGGACTGTTGGTTCACTACAGGAGAGGTGAGCCCACTGCAGTGGAGGGAGATTTCTGCTTGGTTCAGAAACCTTTTAGGCAGCTTTTGGATATGATTCAAATGGCAGATATTCCCTTGGATGGGGGAATAGTATCCCTGGATGTTCACTGACACAGTCTCTTTTCCTTTGTCTCCTCTTGGCTAGAGGCTTCAGCATTCGTTTGGTTTTCCCCAAACGAAAGGTATATAAACTTTCCTAAACTGTCCCTAGGGAAACCGGCTAAGGAGGCACATCACACATTTCATAGCAATAACTGAAAATACCCCAATAGGCGATCATGTTCTCCCAAAAGCACCAGTGTGCCCTCTCCTCTTCCCTAGATAACCTTCGGGAGTGCCTTTGCTAAGTGGGAGATTTCAGCTTCAGCTTATGTCGTTGGCTTTTATCCTCAAGCTTGCGTACCCAAAGGGCCATGACATAAAGTATTTATCCCCCAAATATGAAAAAAATAATGTGAAAAGATACATTTACCCTTCATGTATTAAAGCATTATTTACACTAGCCAAGATTTGGAAACAACCTTGGTGGCCATTGATAGATGAGTAGGTAAAAAACTGTGGTATATATATTCAGTGGAATATTACCCAGCCCTAAAAAGAGTAAAATCTTGCCATTTGTGACAACATGGATGGATCTAGAGGCATTATGCTCAGTGAAATAAGTTGGACAGAAAGACAAATGCTGTGTGATTTTACTTATGTAGAATCTAAAAAAGAAAACAAGTGAACAAACAAAACAAATAGACTTGTAGATACAGAGATCAGACTGATCTTGAGAAGTACAAACTTGTTATAAAATAAATCACAGGGATGTAATTTCTGGCATAGAGCGTATAGTCAATAACATTTCAATAACTCTGTGTGGTGACAGATAGTTACTAGGCTTATCGTGGCGATCGTCACGTCATAAGGTATATAAATGTTGATCATTATGAAACTAATATATTGTAATTCAACTATTATTTAAAATTAATTAATTAAAAAAGCAAACAAACAAAGGACCTTGACACTTAGAAACAAAAGGCTCTTAAGTTAATAGACCCGCCCTCTAAAGGCAATTCAGAGACCACCTTTTGTTTCTTGCTGTGTTTTTTAGGAGTCTCACGGCCTGCACTCATTTTACCCCCATATTGTTCACCCAGCATCTCTTTAGACTCCTTTCTCTAAAAGGAATTTGGCAAGTGGCTTTTTTTCTTCCTTTGTTTTACAATTCTTTACCTTCTCCCCTAATACCTACATTTTAAAAACTTTAAACAGTTGCTGATAAGTCAGGAAAGGACAAAAACACAGGTCACTCTACTGACCACATTTCAGGATAGAAAGTGAATTGGAAAATGAAGTAAGAAAATATTTATTGAAAAGAAACTTTGGGCCCTACTCTCTCCATTGTTCATTTATTTATTATTTAACAGATATTTGGTACCTGTATGTATGTGTATATATGTATATTAAATACTATATATTTTTAATTTTTATTGCATTTTTCCATTACCATTTAGTCCCTTTCTACCTCCCTCCCCCCAGCAATCACCACACTGTTGTCCATATCTGTTCATCCTTTCTTCCTTTTTGCTTAATCCGCCCCCCACCCTCCCCACTAGCTGTCATCTGCTCTCCATTCACGAGTCTGTCCCCATTTTCCTTGTTAGTTCAGTTCATTAGATTCCACATATGAGTGAAATCATGTGGTATTTGTCTTTCTCTGACTGGCTTATTTCACTTAGCATAATTTCTCCAGGTCCATCATACTGTCACAAAGGGTAAAATTTTCTTCTTTTTTACAGCCAAGGTATAAGAAAGGTGAATAAACAGTTCATGTACTCAGGGGTCCGCTAAGCAGGGGAAGAGGAGCATGGATGAACACAGGACGGTGCAGAGGAAAGGGGACATGAGGAGACAGTTAAGAAGATTAACATGTTTGTCTAGGATGGTGGAGAGGAAAGAGAAAGAGGGCATTCCAGGCAATGGGACACCAGGACAGAAGCCCAAGGGCAGGCAGGTACAGCTGAGGTATTGGTAATAGGAAATAGTGCAGTCGGAGGCCAACCTTGCGGGGAGGGACTCTCCTTTCAGGAAGAAGTGAATAAGGAAGATGAAGAGGTTTTGAAGGAAGGAGGAGAATGTATGTTGAAACAGCATCATTTTGAGATACACTGAAAGGGTGTTCAGGGAGTTGGTTGTGGGTGACCCTAGTCTTCTCAGTAAAACAAGATCATTGGTCATTAGGATTGAAGATCGAGAACGTTTGGAAATACTCGTCAGAGAGAATGTAGTTTGGAAGAACTTCCGAATGAGAGTGAACCTGCTGAAATAGAATTATATAAATTTCATGAAAAGGCAGCCTGCCTTTCCAGGTAGGGGTGGTGGTGATGGGGATATTCCTCAAGGAGCAGCGTGCAGGAAGGCAAGCTGACACCATAGGCTGCTGCCTGATTTGGTGGGATCCACCAGAAGGTCTAGGCAGTTAGGGATTTTGATGTGCTGATCTTCCAGTGGCAGAAAGACTGACCTGGCATCCAGCCTGGTCCTATAGGCGAGTGATCAGAAGACAGGAGGTGAGCTAACAGACCAGCAGAGGTTATGGGCAGTCACAGCAAAGACAGGTCGCAGATTCAGCACATGCAGGGTGAGCATGCCTGTTGGAAATCAAAAATCACCAGTGTTTGTCTGTCTGCGGAAAGATTTGCCATTTTAGGGGTTGACCAGAGGCAGGAGTAATTGAATGGTAGTCTGTGATATCTATGGGGTATCACTGTGATTAATGGGGTGCTGGCTTCTTCTACCACTTCTGGTGTAGTTCCACTTGCAGCAGTTGTCTAAATAAATTTTAATTAAATATAGTGCATTAATGAATATTACTAAACAGATATAAACATTTGAAAAATATTTCATGTTTCTTCAAATATGTTCATAGTTATGTTGCTTCATAAGATTGTATTTTGCAAAAATCTGACAAAACTCTTTAGTATGTACTAGGCTGATATTAGACCATTTCCTTCAAACTATTATTAAATACAAGGAAATTAATTTTTATATACTTGATAGAACCCCTCCAGATGTTGTTAGAAAATAAATGTTGTTGAAGGGAACTCTATACATAACTGTTTAAATGGGGGCCAGAATATTTTTCTTTGTATATAAAGTGTTGCTTTTCCTCCTTACACAGCTAGACATACACAGCAAATATATACTGAGGAACGGTTTTAAAATTGACAATCCTTAAACCAGCAAAATATGTATATAACATAAATTTGTGGAAAGCATTCAATTCAGAATTGTTTATAAGTAAATGCAGTTCATCTTGTGGATATGTTTATGGTGTTTAAGTTGGGCTTGATCATTTTATGGCCCAGGAAAGATGGATTTGTATCAGCAGACTCATTCCGTGAGAGAGAAGTAATGAATCTGCTCCTCAAAGATGTGTAGTAATGATGTCCTGCATTCTCAGCTTCAAAGAAAATAGAGTATTTTGGTCTGATTTATTTGTCATAGTGATCTTCTGTCTCTGCTCTGTGCATCAACCCCTCATTTCACACCTAGTTTTAATCTGGGGCAAAATAGGACTTTGATACATATTTTTCCTTTATGTGTAGTTTTTCCAAACTTCATATGCACTGTTTCTCCAGCTCTAGGTGTGCAGGTTTCTTCATTATAGTGAAGGGATTTGACCATTTCCTATGGAGAGATCACACCTGTGGTTGCCTTGCCCACTGTGGTATCATCTATCTGATGATCTGTTCTTCATCATCATTGTCTTTGTCTTGTTTACATGTTGATAGACAAAGGGGATATATAAATGTTCTATATATACAGTAGAAAATACGAGCCTTCGTAATCCTTGTATTTAACCTAAACTCAGGCAAAAATCTCAAGGGTGAAAAATTTGGAAATCTGTGAATGCCTCACTGTAGACTCGTGTTACTAATAATATAGAGAATTCACCATATTCTCAGTGTAGTTTAAAAAAAAATCATACTATCGTGCCATTGATTCCAATAATACGATTCAGGTGAACCTCATGGAAATCACCAGAACAGAGTAAGTAGAGCCAAGTTTGCAGCAGGCCTTGTTCTTCTTTTTGAATGATCTGGGCCAAACCTGGAACCTTTACCTGATTCGAAAAACAAAATCATCTTAACTATGTCTCTCAGAAAATTGCCGACATCTAGTATTGTGCCTAGCACATGGTGGTAGCTCAGTAAATGTTTATTTCTACAGCGAGAGTCCTCTCACCTTCCCTTCAATTAGTACCAAAGGCTCATTCCCTTAAAGGCTTAAAATCTTGTAGTGCAGAGACATTTATATAATTAGTATTGGTCATATAAATTAATATAACATTAATTGTGTAATTAATATGCTGTGAGGCGCGTTCTTATCAAAGTATGAAACACATGCTAACGAATCATGGAGGAGGGGATGATTCTTCCAGGAAGAAAGAAGTGGGAGTGAGGATGCTGCCAATGGAGGGATCGTGGCTGAGCAGGTGTTCTCCATCAGCACAGGGTATTCACATTCCAGAGACCCTTCAAAAGATCAGTGGAGACACCATGTTTATTTGTTGACAAGTTGCCTGAACTGTGAGATTTTTAATCCCCTATGAGCTGTGGTTAGGAAGGTAGTATTAGCTCAGCCTGGAAAAGGCCCTGAATGCCATGCTAAGGGCGTTTGTGGGGGAGGGGGCGGGGGTATTGGGAAGAGACCATATCTGATTTGCAGCATTGCTGCTCAGACTTTAACCTACATCAGGATTCCCTGGCAGTTTTGCTAAGTCACAGTTGTTGGGTTCCACCTTAGAGTCTCTGATTAAGTAAGTGGGGTAAGACCTATAATTTGCATTTTAGTAAGTTCCCAAGTGAAGCTGATGCTGCTGGTCAGCCATCACACTTGAGAACCATTGGTTTAGACGAAAGACTGAAACATTGAAGGCAGAAGTTACTGAGATTTGTATGTGAGTTTATTAATGTGAATTTAATAAAATATCAAGTAAGATGTGAGTCAACAAAATAAATCATTCCCTGGAATATACCAATAATGACCTTGATTGTTCAACATTTTAGAGAACTTTTATATACACAGTGTTAGCGTTTCAAGAGAGTCCCCTCTCTCTTCATTAATGGTGTGACTCCAGGAGTTACCAGGGCAAAGTGAAAACAAAGATCCCTCTGATACCTTTACTGACCTCATTAAGCCAAGTTCAAAGAAATACACCTGTGAAACTTTGAATAGCCCTCTCCATGTTGGGCCATCTTTCTCTGTCTTCTCCCAGGTCCACACCCCCACCACTGCAACTTCCCATGTCCCAGTACAGGCATGGGGCTGGTGTCAAGCAGAGGAAATATATTGGGTGATTTGGGGACTTTCTCTGATATTTTATTTTCTTTTTGCTCTCTTATCATCTTGTGCCCAAATGCCCTTGATATCAACTGCCCAGGAAATCACTTAGCTGTGTCATGTCCTCCCCCGAATTTGGTATGTACATGTTAGAAAAGTTGATATTCTTTAGAAAGACACTATTCTGGGAAAGAGGAATGAAACCCAAATTTGTGAGGCAAATTTGGAGAAGCCATTTCACTACTCAGAGATTTCAGAAATCGTTCAACATTAACGAGCTGTAGAAGCTACAAATGTGGAGCTGCAAGCCTAAGTCCTCACAACCTAGGTGTCCAGTTTATCTTACCCTACTTCTGCGTGAGGCCTTCGTAAGGGCTTTTCTACCCAGAGAGATGAAAAAATGCACTGCTGGCTTATTGCCACTATTAGCCTGAGTTTATTTAAGACAGATCCACTTTGGGACTCCATCTTCCAGACTCTTTGTTCAGGATGCCCATGGTGTGCCAAGTACTCTTCTAAGGTGCAGTGAAGAACCAGCGAAAAATCCCAGGTCTCCTGGAGTTTGCATTCTAATGAGGAAGAGATACAAAAAAACAAGATCTATAATTTATGTTAGGTAATAAGAACCATTTAGTCGAGATGGGGGAAAGGGTGTGCAATTTTAGATAGTGTATCCAAAGAAGGCTTCAGGGAGCAAGTGACTTTTGAGGAGAGACTTGAAGGAAATGAGTGAGCTAGTCATTTGAAAGAGCATGCCGGAAAGATGAAAAATCATATACAAAGTTTCTGAGGCCATACTTACTGGGTAGCATGTTTGATGTATTCTAGAAAAGCAAGGAAGCCAGAGTGAGCAAGGGAGAGAGTGGTTGGAGTGGAGACAAAGAAGAGACAGATCAGCCCTGGCTGGTGTAGCTCAGTGGATTGAGCGCGGGCTGGGAACCAGAGGGTCCCGGTTCGATTCCCCGTCAAGGCACATGCCTGGGTTGCAGGCCAGGTCCCCATGAGGGCCATGTGAGAGGCAACCATACATTGCTGTTTCTCTCCCTCTCTGTCTCCCTCCCTTCCCCCCTCTCTAAAAATAAATAAAAATAAAATCTTTAAAAAAAAAAAAGACAGATCATAGGTATCCTTATAGGTCAGTGAAAGAACTTGAACTCGTACCCTGGGTGAGAAAGGACACTTTAGGACAAAATGTCCCTTTTGAGCAAAGAAATGGCCTCATCTGACTTAACTTTTAATATCACTTTGGCTGCTGTGTTGACAAAAAATGAAGGGAAAATATGGGAATAAAAGCAGAAGCAAGGAGACGTTCTTAAAAATAATCTGAGGAAAAGATGATGTTGGCTAAGACCAGGATGTTATCAGTGGGGATAGTGAGAAATGGTCAGATTCTCATGACACATATTGTGAAGTTTGGAGGAAAGGATTTGCTAACGATTGGATGTGAGATGTGGGGGAAAGAGGAGCATCAAGGATGACCCCAAAGTTACTGGGCTGAGCAAGTGGAAGAATGGTATTGTCATTTATAACAATGGGGAAGCAGGAAGAGGAGTGATTTGGGTGAGAATAATTTGAGGTGCATATTGGACATCCAAGTGGCAGATATATAAGTAGGTGGTGGGGTATATGAGTCTGAGTTCAAGGGAGAGATACAAGTGTCCAGGGAGTCATCAGAATATAAATTTAAGCTATGAGACGGGATAAGATCACCAAAGGAGTTAGTGCAGGTAGAAAATAAAACATGTTCAAGAACTAAACCCTGGACACTTCGATGTTTAGATATCAGAGACATGAGGAGAAATCTCAGCAAAGAGAATTCAGGTAAGAGAATATAGCAGCCTGGAAATCAAATGAAAAAAATGTTAAAAAGAGGTGCCGTCAACTATGTCAAATCCTGTCGATAGACTGAGTAAGATCAAGACTAAGAACCAGTGGATTTAGCAACATAGAGGTTGTTCGTGACCTTGTTAAGAGTAGGTAAGAGTAGTTTGAGTGGAATTCTGAGTGGATTAGAGTGCATTTAAGGGTTAATGGGAGGAAAGAAATTGACGACATCAAGAATAAACTCAAGGAGTTTTGAATAATGGGAAGGAAAAAAATGGAGGGAAAGTGAAGTCAAAATGGAGCTTAATGAAAGAAATAATAGCTTGTTTAAATGCTGTTGGGAATAATCTAGTAGAGTATGGGAATATATTGGTATGCGGGAGAGAAGAGAAAATTGCTAATTACAGTATCCTTCAGAAGGGAAGAATGATAGCCTCTAGCAGAATAGGTTGGCCGTCCTTAACTAGGAGCACTGATACCTCTGTCATGTTCGCTAACAGGAGAGAACACGAGGTACGGGCACATGGTGGCAGATGAGTAGACTTGGTCAAGGGTACTTGTGGAAGTGTTGTGTTGGTTGCTTCTGTTTCCTCAGTGTACTGGGGATTAAAGTATCTCCTGATAGTAAGAAAAGGGAAAGAAGTGATGAAGGCTTAAAAAGAAAGATGGAGAAAACTATTTAGATACTATTATCTAAGAAAATGGAAGAATGGATGGAATTGGGAAATGTAGTATGACTGGTGGGAGCATCCAAGCTGACCTGAAGACAGTTACTTTGTCTTTAAAATGAGACCCGTCCCTTTAGTGGTGTGTTTTCCTTCAGCTACATTGGAAGTAAACAGAAAGTTGGATTTAACCAGGGTTGTGGTTTGGCGTAGTCCTGGGAATTTCAATAGTAGGACAGGGATTTTCCTGGTGATTGACAATAAGTTCATGAGGAACAGTGGAAGAGTTTTAGGAGAAAGAAGGAATGCTCAAGGGACCATTAGAATCTGGGAGATGAAGGCAACCTAGGTGTCTTGGGTGACATTTTCTGGAATCCAAAGTCCCAGTACAAGATGGTCTTGCCTATGAGCATCCTGTATTTTATTACTCCTAGGTCGCGGGTGTGATTCCATTAATTTTCTGAGCTTTCCTAGCAAGTAGGCTG
Source organism: Micronycteris hirsuta (assembly GCA_004026765.1). Lineage (NCBI taxonomy): Eukaryota > Metazoa > Chordata > Mammalia > Chiroptera > Phyllostomidae > Micronycteris > Micronycteris hirsuta. Next base: position 19,134 of record PVJI01009196.1, read on the forward strand.
CACCGTGGCTGCCCTTGTTCTAGTTCTCCTTTTGACACCTGGTTTGTGACCAGCCAGGGCAGCATATTGCTGTGCTCCTGCCCCGAGGAAGCTGTCACTCCCTTGCTGACTGTGCTGGCCTTGCTCAGGTGCCTCAGTGGGGTCCACTGAGGAGAGAATTGGAGAGATAGGCTCCCCCAGCTTATCTGCCAGTAGCGGTGTTCCCCAGTCTTGAGTGACTTGTATAACCAGCTTAAAAAACTTAGAGCTGCAGATGCCTGTACTACTTTTACTTAATTTTTTGTAAATGTGATAGAAATATCTTTTTAAAGGAAAGTGTAAGAAACCTGGCAATTCAAACAGTTACTGTGAATAATGAATACAGAAACGGAAGGATAAAAAAAAATGTCCCTCCTTATATATGCCAAATGATCTCATTTGCCACTATGGGAAATGAGTGAACTAGGGAATAGCTAAAACTCAAGACTCACTCCTCCCTGAGATGACCCACATATGTATTCTCCCCACTACTGCTTCTACTTTCCTATGGTTCCCTGTGGCTTACATTCAGGAGAACCAGGTGGATTAATTGTGCTTGAGGAGGGTGTTTCTCTGAAGTGTGGGGTGACATTTCCCAGACAGGGACTCAGCTCTTGAAGAAGTCTTGAGGTGGAAAGGAATCATCTCTTTCAGGGAATACAGGATGAGTAAAAACACGTAGGGGGAGAAGGGCTTCAGGTGAAGCTGTTGCAGGCAGTGGTTAAGTTAAAAATTGGGGTCTTTAAGGTTAAAAATGTGAGTATTTTTTAATTTATTGATTTTAGTGCGGGGGTGGGGAACATTGATTTTGTTATTCCACCTATTTATGCATTCTTTGGTTACTTCTTGTATGTGCCCTGATCTGGGATCAAACCCAGAACCTTGACATATCAGGAAGATGCTCTAACCAACTGATCTACCGGTCAAAGATATGAATCTTTTTCTAGGAGCAGTGTGAAGCTACCAGGAAGGGTCTTAAGAGTGGAGGTGGGATGGTCAGATGTAAGTTTTTAAAGCTCCTCTGTCATTTGTGCAGAGCAGGCATTGGAGGGGGTAGTGTGATATAGACAACTGGGACGGGCCCTGGCAGAGGCCACATGAGCCCTGATGGCTTAGAGTAAGATGGCGGTGATGGTGAAGGATGGATGGATAGAGCTCTAAGAAATGTTTAGGAGGTAAAAGGAGAGCAGAATCAGGCACTTGTTCTACTGTGAGCATGCTAGTAGACAGGAGGGGATGGAGATGGCTTCAGCATCTGTCTGGCACAGCGTGGTAGGAGGCGGTGAAATGCACTGAGATGGAATAGTCTAGGTATTCTCTAGCAAGTCTATGTCAAGTCCGGTTTTAGACACTGAATTTGAGGTTCCCATGTGACATCTAAAATAAATGTCTCCGGGTTGGGTACTTGGGTCTGCAGCTCAGAGGAAAGGTAGGAACTGAGATAGGAATTTGAGACTCACCAGCCTGTGCTTCAGGCTATGTGATTCTTAAGGCTGGCATTGCCTACCAGTTTCTGCTTGTCACCGTGACCTCAGTATGTGAGCTGATGTGCACCAGAGTTTCCACCCAATCAGCTCATTCAACAGGAGCTGTGGGTGAAAGGCTAGCTTGAGAATTCTTCCTCTGAAATAAAGCAAAATATGTTGTTGTGTTTTTATATTAAAAGTATTGAGATGCAGAATTATTTTTTTTTCCTTTTTTTACTTTCTCATTTCCTTTCTCCTTCCTCCTCTTCCTGTCTTTCTTTTCCTCTTATTTTTCTTCTTTCACTTCCCCCCCCTCTTGTCCACTGTGATGGCATTTGGTGGCCTGTTCCAAAATTTTATATGGGTGCATCACTGTGACAGAAAGGTCACCCCACAGGATTTTCTTTGTATAGCCCAAGTGGAAGGTTAAGGAATACTCTCATAAGCCATTAAGAGGTAACTGTCTGTCCCTCACTTTACATAGTCACATCCTGCTTCTAACCATATTTGTAAACCAGAGGTGCATGCTTAAGTAGAGAGCAATTATTATTTACAAGTCTTATTTATGCAGCTAGATTAATGTCTTCAATTCTGGAGAAATTTTACATGCTAATCACTTTTTGTTAATTTTTAAATTATTTAAAACAATTGTAGTCATTTTTTTCTCTAATTAGCACTGATTTATTTTGATTTTCCTGGTTAATAGATTACTGTCCTCGATGAAACATGGACTGTATTCAGACGTTATAGTCGTTTTCGAGAAATGCATAAAACATTGAAGTTAAAGTATGCAGAGGTAAGTTATGAAATAATTATCTCCAATTAAGAGCATCTGTTTTATAAAGTAAATCGAGTTTATTGCATTATCAATGCCCCCTTTAGATATGAGCTTAGAAGTGTCACCAAGTTTTATTTCAATTACTCATCTGTCAGATACCTTTTTTGATTTTTCTCCTTTGTTTCATTTCTGTTCTACACAGTCTTATTTTCTGAATATAAGATTTTGAAAGTCATAGTAAAGTTACAATAAATGAACTCTTTTTGATAAACTTTATGATAAATTTTAAATAAATATTTTAATCAGTTTACAACTTCCTAACTGTGACACCTATTAAAATAAAGTAGTAATAAATTCCTTGTTATAGATTTACCTTTCTTTTCTCTTAAAAAAGACTATGTTCATGCTTAGACTTCTACTTAATGAGAAGTAAAATCATAAAAGTTAATCTGCCATCAAACATGGAGGGGAGATAATAAATATGGCATTCTCAGAAGCAAGGAGGCATTCATGCTTTGATCCGCTATCCAGTGTGGTAGATACATTAGTAGATTTTTTGGGACAAAGATCAGTATCTGAAATACTGTTAAGCAAAGAAAAGTATCCTTAATATTAATGCATACCTTCTAAGAGAATGTATTACTATTTTTATTATTATTATTATTATTTATTTATTTTTACTTCAACTAAAGGAAACCTTGCAAGGCACAGCTCTTTAGGAATTTGGGGTTGAACTGACTGCAAATCAGTCAACAGTCTCTGCCTAATTAGGCTGCTTTCCCTAAATATTTCTTTTCAGTGCTATTTTATAGTTTCTTATGACATTCTAAAAAGTAATTTAGTCAGATATGTGACCTTAATTTGATGTACATTAAGTAACTAATATTTCCTTAACACTCCCATGCCTTCCACTCTTTCTCATCTGATACACAATGTAAAGAGAAATATCTTTTTGTAAATAAAGTGGTCCCTTGATGTGTAGAAAAATCTTGAGCCCAGTTAAATGTAAGCTACCTCTGAATTCTGTTGTTAAACTGTCATAATAATATATTCAAAATTGAAGAGGTTTGGCTCTGAATTACAGTTCAGTGTTCCCAGGGGGCTTTAGTTCCAAAAGTAACTTCTTCAAAGTCAAGTTGTTCAGTTTGTTTCTGCAATTTACTCTTCACACCCCAAGTCAATAATAATAAACAACAAACAATAATAAACAATAAAAATTGGGAGTATTGTATACACATTAAATATAAAAAGCAACTTGTTTTTAAAGTGAGCTTTGCAGTTCGTTAACTGCTTGGTTTTAAGTTACTACTTCAGTATTTTAATGGTATATAGATATTTATGTTAACATACAATGTTCCTTCACTAATAGATGGAAAATAATTGAAACAGAAGGCCAAAAACTTTACCAGGATTTTATACACACACACACACACACACGTGTACATGTATATATGCACACATACAGATATACACACATATACACATTATATATTGCACATATAACATATAGTGTATATTGTTAATTTGTGATTTATTCATGTTAGTTCTTTCAGTGTGATCAGTTCAGCGCCATTCTATGTGGGCACATTTTTAGATTCTAGTAATGCAGTAGTGGACAAGAGCAAAAATGTCCTCTCATATATCTTAAATTCACATGGGGACAGACTGACAGTAAACAAGGAACTCGTAGTAACTAGCACTAAAGAGTAAGCGTGCCATGTGATGGTTAAGTGAGGTTTGACTTTGTAGGGAAAATATCAGTAAACTGTGATGGAGCAGAAAATGTTGAGCGCTTCTACCGTAAGGTCATTTCAGGGTTGGGCTCTTTGAAGAAACGTCATTTTAGTTGAAATCTCAGATAAGAGAATTTAAATGAGTTTACAAAGTAATAACCAACAGTGCTAATCTGTGTTTTTAAAGAAAACTTCAGAACAAATAGAAGCAGTCTTTAAAGATAGAAGAAAACTCACTTAAGGTTCACAATGATGTGAATGTATAAATCAAAGAGATTGCCTGGTACCAGGCAAAAATAATGAACAGAGATAATTATACATGTAAAATTGTTTTCAAGGGGAAAGAGAATATTGCATACATGCTGAAATTAGATGACCTTCACATGAAAATAATTGAGCTGATTTCATTCATTTATTCATTTATAAATATGTATTGCACATCTTTACACTGTAAATATGATTGTGAGCAACAGAGCCAACTTTCCCTCCTCTCATGAAGCAGAAAGAATGAATAAACAACAACAACAACAACAACAATAATAATAAAGATAATTTTAGATACTGTTCAGTGCCACAGAGAAAATAAAACAGTAGATGTGAAGTACGACAGGAGAGCTAGTCAGTGGCTACTTCAGAAGGGGCAGGCCTGGAGAAGCTTCCTGACGGGGTGAAATCTGAGCTGAGATCTGAGTGTTGAAAAGGAGCTGTGCATGAAAATCTGAAGGTGAGCACATTTTAAGTAGAGGGAACCGCAAATGCAGAGGCCCTGGGGTGGGAGGAAGCTTGGCAAGTTCCAAGAACAAAAAATCCTGTGAAAAGTGGCAAGTGTGGTAGAAATAAAAGCAGGGAAGTAGGTAGGGGCTTGATCATCATACGGGGTTGTGAATTCTATTGTTAGTGCTGTAGGAAACCACTGGAAGATCTGAGCCTTGAAACTCGGCTGGAATTTTCATTCTATTCATAGATGACTGCTCACAGATACCGTTTTCCTGAAGACAGACTCTCAGGGCTGTCCATCCTCCGGCCCACAGGCTGCACACATTCCAGGATGCCTGTGAATGCGGCCCAACACAAAATCGCAAATTTACTTAAAATATTATGAGATTTTTTTGTGTGATTATGTGTCACAATGTATTTGATGTGTGGCCCAAGACGACTCTTCTTCTTCCAGTGTGGCCCAGAGATGCCAAAAGGTTGGACACCCCTGAATGATGACAGAGACTGAAAATTGCTTTTCCGTGTTGAGCCCAACTTTGTGACTTATTGTTTCTTTCTCATAAAGACAAAAAAAAACCCAAAAAACTAGTTACGAAGAGAACCCACAGACACGTGTGTGTGTGTGTGTTTGAAAAAGAACGAGGTAATATGAGTAGTGATTTGAAGCCATGTGGTGTAAGATCCCAAAACAAACACTGCCTGTACGAATGGAAACTGCTAATTAAGCACCGGGAGGGGCACGCTGATGCATTGAGTTTTTGGCTACATGGCCACTACTCTGATTTCTTCAGCATTTACTGAGTGCTCACCGCGCCCTGGGTGCTGTGCTGTGCTTTGACATTCATGCTCCCCTGTGCTTGGAGCAAGAGACTTGCCTCAGCAGGTGAGCAGAAGCAAGTTTAGAATCCCAGGAAGTTTGATTCTGTTTCCTGCTTCTAAACAGTAATATAGAAATAAAAATGAAGGAAAAATATCTAAAAATACAGTAGCATCTCATTATAGACCTAGACAAATCTTATTTCAGTGAGAGAACAACATTGCCTATGTAACATTTTCAAGGTGAGGCTTATATATGGTTGAATATCAGCTATATTTTATTTTCTGTAAAGTTGATTTTTCTTTTGTGTAGCCTAACTGAACATAGTCTTACTTGCTAAGGGTTTGTTGGCAATTGAGATCAATAATATGTTTATCAGGTATTTATCAATTATGATTGGTTTTATTATCATGCATACTGTCGCAGGCTGTGTATATAATGTTAATCTTCTTTTTTTTTCTTTTTAAGATTTTATTTATTTATTTTCAGAGAGAGGAGAAGGGAGGGAGAAAGAACAATGTATGGTTGCCTCTCACATGGCCCTCATTGGGGACCTGGCCTGCAACCCAGGCATGTGCCCCAACTGGGAATCGAACTGGGACCCTCTCGTTCCCAGCCCGTGCTCAATCCACCGAGCTACACCAGCTGAGCTAAAAGATTTTATTTATTTATTTTCAGAGAGAGGAGAAGGGAGAGAGAAAGAGCAGTGTATGGTTGCCTCTCACATAGCCCTCACTGGGGACCTGGCCCGCAACCCAGGCATGTGCCCTGACTAGGAATCGAACTAGGACCCTCTGGTTCCCAGCCCATGCTCAATCTACACCAGCCAGGCTAATGTTAATCTTCTTGATGTAGTCAACTACTTCCAAATGGTCTTTTTGGCCTGACAGCATCCTAGAAATCGCTGGACTTGTTAAAGACAAAACTTCTTCAGGAAAGCAAAGAGTTCATGTAGAGGAATGCTGAAAATTTCCTCTCGCAGATGAGTTTCACAGCCAAATGGGAACACATTTTATTTACCTTGCTGCTTTACCAAATTGGGCTCTTTATTTCTGTGGAAGTAGAAAACAGAGTACTCTCGTTTTCTTAATTGCAAGGGTAACAAAATGGTTGATGATCATTTTTTTTCATGATATATATTAAATTTACCTACTCATAAAAGTGCTAGTGCAGATTTTAATCAAGCTGAAAAATTATTGAAAAAACACACGAGTACAAAATATATGAAGTTTGTAATATCCTTGCCAATATAGAGAATATTTGTTCAACTTAAAATTTCAATTTTGGTTATAGCTTATGATCTTATGGAACTTTGTCTAAAAGTATACCTGTTCATCCACATTTCCTTCTGGAATGTTAGCCATGTGTTCTTGGCGGATTGCTATCACAGCTCCTTTTATGGAGATTTTTTTCTTTCTTTTTTTTTTTCAAATAATGAGTTACATATCTACGATAAAAGATTGAACATTTTCAAAGATATATGCATTGAATGTGAAAGTTTCTTTTAATCTAACCCTCAGAAGTAACCATGTGTAGTGCAGTTTTTTTAGGTCAGTGAACATTTGGCGTCACAGGACTCCCATTGACCGTGACCAGGAGGCCTGTAGGACAGAGATCACTGCTCCTCAGCAGTGCCCACAGCAGTCTACACAGTGCCCACTGCTGTCCACACAGTGCCACAGCTATCCTCAGCAGAGTCCACAGCTTTCCACACCGTGCCCACAGCTCTCCACACAGTGCTCACAGCTGTCCACACAGTGCTCACAGCTTTCCACACAGTGCCCACAGCTGTCCACACAGTGCCCACAGCTGTCCACACAGTGCCACAGCTATCCTCAGCAGAGTCCACAGCTGTCCACACAGTGCCTACCGCTGTCCACACAGTGCCACAGCTATCCTCAGCAGAGTCCACAGCTGTCCACACAGTGCCCACCGCTGTCCACACAGTGCCACAGCAGTCTACACAGTGCTCACAGCTCCCCTCAGCAGTGCCCACAGCTGTCCACACTGCCCACAGCTCCCCTCAGCAGCACCTGCACCAGTCCACACAGCGCCTGCAGCTGGCCGATGCTTTTCTTCTTACCCCTCTCCCCAGGCATTAGTTTAGGTGCAAGGAGTTGAGATCCACACAGGGCAGATTAGAGGACTACTCTGACAGAGCATCAGGAGAATCAGTGTCTTTGGGAACAATTCCATGAGTAGAACTTTGAGAGTCTCTGCAAGGTACATGCTGAGTTATAAGTCACCTCACTCAGAGAAGCCTAAAGCTATGGCTTCTTATTATAGTCCACAATCAATTTATCAAGCAATTTATCATTTTATCCTTTTACTGTGAGCAATGGTGCCTAGTAACAAAGTTGGCGTATAACCTTATCAGGTTTTCCAGAATCTTCTTGATGGATATACCATATGGGTAGTTTCTAAATTTTTTTGCTGCAACTATTTGTCTATAGATACTCTTGAAGATATCTACATGTATTGTGATTGATATGTGCACACTGTCTCTGTGAAGAAATGTGATAATTGCTCAACTGTTCTTAAATATTTAAGTTATAAAAAACCAAGAATAAGAAAGAACACACAGAAACTGGGTAGGCTGAAAACCCTTAGGACCTTCACCCCCATTAGTGAGAAGGTATTAAGAATTCCTTTACCCTAATTTAGTTAAATCTTCTAATCTCCCTATTTACTCATAATTATTTGCATAATTATTTACTATGGTGTTTCTTTAAGGAAAATGATATCAAGTGAAGACACTCTCAGGGACACTTTATATACATGTGGGTAGTGAACCAATTAAAACAAGAAGAACTTGTTGATTATTAGATATAACATATGTCTGTGAAGAAAATAGAAGGAATTTAGGATTATTGTAAGTGAAATGACTTTTGAACCAAAAGAGCGAGAAGCCAGTGTGTTCCATGAAACTCAGGCATGCAGATTGAGTGAGGGCTGGGAAAGGCAGAAACCAAAGAAAAATTTAGTTTATTATTTCTGTATGGTGGCAAATTTCAGAATAAAAAACCCTAAATTCTCTGTTCTCTGTAAAACTGAAGAGGAATACACTGGCTGCCTGTGATCCTGGGCGGAATGTGTTATGCTCATTCTGCTTTCAGAGTCATTGTGTAAGAGCTGAGCTCTCACCTGATGTGCTGCATCATTCAAGATTTTTTAAACCAGTGTTTTATTTTTATTTATTTATTTTCTTTAATTTTAGCAGTTTCTTCTGGACTCTAAATAGGTTCCCCTTTTGTTTTAAATTACTTTTTCTTCTTGATATACTGACATATATTGTGCAAAATAGTCTCCTTCCTGTCTCTCTGTCTCCATCCCCCTTCGTTGACCTGGTATGGAATCTTAATCGAATTAAACCCTATGTTTTGAAATTCCACATCTGTAGGATGATATTGTCACAGCTAGTTTGTAAAACTTGCGAGAGCCTCAGATAAAGTATGTCATTGAAGGCACTCTGAAGTGTTGTGCAGCATCTGCTAGAAAGCATATCTTTGAAATTTTTTCATGCAAATCATTTTCATTGTGCTCTTTATGTGAAAACTCCATTAAAATCAGTGTGATCCTTTTAAATATCAGTAAAGGTATGTGCTCAGGTACAAAGCCTCGTTGCATCCTCTTTTCTCAATGGAAGAGGAAGATTTACTATTTATGGTTAGTGTCTGTGAAGTCCAGATCATTGAGAGTTTATCAAGCCAAAAACATAGCTCATCAAGGAACTGAAAAGAAACGCTGTTTTAAAACCACATCCCCTTCAACCACTAGAATGAATAGCGAAAACCTAGCATGTTCTTTCCTCCTCCTCTCCTTTTGAATGAGTGTCTAGTAGGCTGTGAATGTGTTTAATAAAAGTAGGACTTAGGGCTGGAAGATCAGAGGGTAATGAGAGGTTTTGAGATGCCAACCTCGGTCAGATTTTTAGAGGAATTTATTTTAGTACATTTAACAAGGAGCCCTCCCTTCTGAGCTAACCTAAGGGGCACCGTACCTCTCTGGAAGGTAAAAGCAGGTAAGTGATGGAATCCATTGCTGAGGGCCCTTTTATCATATTGGCTAAGAGGGATTCCGAAGCAGATTTGTGTCAGTCTGCTTAGAGTCAAGAGGACAAATCATGAAAATGGGATAGTTTATGTATTAAAATGTAGAAACAAAATAAATGCTAAGGGAACTGTCAATACCCGTGTGGGGTGAGAACATAAGTGAGTGGAACAGGCCGCGTTGCCAGTCTGCATCATAACTTAGTTATGATGTCATCAGAGCCCCCAAGTTTGAAACATGATCAGCCTCCATCAGCCTCATCCTGAGGTGCTCCCTTCTTCCTGCAGAGCTGAGGGGAAAAGAATCTCAAAGCCTTCAAGTAAAACATGGAAGATGCTGTGTTAGAGCAACTCCCCTCTCTCAACTGGCAGTGTCTTGGTGCCCAGTAAATGCCAGTGAGACTGAAGAAAATGATTGGGCAAGAGGTTATTTGATTTGTATATGAGACTTTCAGTCGGTGCTGATAGAACTATTTCTCATTTTTTTTTAATTTTCCAAGTAATTTCCCCAAAGTAGCACCAGAAAAGGGAAATAAAAGAAACTGGCCATTGGCTTTGTATTTGTCTTGGACAGCTTTTTATCATCTATCACTGAAATGCATTTAAAACAGTTTTGTAATCAACATTCCGAATTTAATATAAAAATTGCAGATCCACTCACCACCCAGATTGTAACGCTACCAGCCATAGCCCCAAGGAACATCCAGTAAACCTTAGATAAATTCAGCTGCATCAAGCCCTCAGCCTGCTTGAATTTTTAAATAGCAAACAGCTATGTAGTCAAAAATAGAATGCCGCCAGCTTCCTGACCTGGTGCGTTATCAGAGGCTGAGCTATCTCACGGTTTGATTTGTGTCATACCGTTCTCTCCACTGGATAAATAGTATTTAAGTCACTGTTTTCAAGGCTGGATGGGAGTGCAAAAAAGCATCAGAATTAGCTGGGAAGTTTTTCCAAGATATGTGGACCCAGGCCGTAAACTAGGAAATTCTGATTTAGTATGTCTGGTGTGGGGCCTGAGAGTATGGAGCTGAGGAAAAAGTATCCCCAAAATGATACTGTCTGGACCACTGGTTAAGACATTGCCTGCCATTTCTTTTGCATCCATCTTGGGAATATTAGTTGATTTTTCATTATGATATATCATCAAATTGAGAAGGTAATTTGCAGTGACAAATACTCTCGCCAGAATTAACCACAGGCTAGTTTAAACCTAGACAACGAAAACATGTAGATTGTTTCTTTGATTACCAAAGACTGTGAAACATAGACCTATCAGGCTTTTCTCTGCAACCAGCAAGGAAACTTCAGTAGCAATGGTTTGGGACCATTTGTACACTGTGAAATGTCAGTACTTACAGATGGCTAGTCCAGTTTTTTGTTTTAGAAAGAGAAATCATATACACAGAGAGTTTTATTAAAAGTCACATCAATTTGCGGGGCATAGACAAGGTTCATGTCTCCTGATTCCTAGTCCTTTTTGGTTGAGTCTCCCTCTCTATGACTTCATTCAAGAGAGGGGATTTTTCAGAGTGCTCCAAATGAGACCAAAGAGAAGCAAATATATTCCCTATCAAATCTAATGAACAGCAAGACTCCACAGATAGCAACTAAAAATTGGGTTCCTTCTTTTGAATGTCATGACAATGACAGATTTCTGTAATGTTTGTTTCTGAAAGACAATTAACATCATAGTAAGAGATGGAAAATACAAACATTTTAATTAGCTCAACTGCATATTCTTTTAAAATGCAATATTAAATTCTCACATATCTGAAATGTTACCTTAATAAATTGTTGTGACATACATGAATGTCATCTAATCTATCTTCACTGGCTTTTGCCTAAATAAAATTGACACTAGCTTTGGGAGAAGTGACATTGTATGTAGAGAAGTTGCAAACTTTATACCAAATATAAGGAAGTCAGTACAGTCCTAACTACATTTCCAGCTGTGGTTTTCCATCTACGATGACTCTAAGTTTAGCACTTCAGGGATGACGGGACAGCAGCTTCCATCAGTGGTGTGTCCTAGTTGTAATCACTTTGTAATCACTGGCTGCTCCATATGGACCACCAGCAAAGAATTATGCCTTGCTCACTCATTCAGTAGATATTTAATGAGAAGCCAGTGTGTGCCAAGCTCTGGGCTAGACACATAGCAGTTGTTCATAAATACTGTGTAGTATACTCAAGTTACCATATCAAAGGTGCTCCTTTAATAATCCACCTAGGTTGTCCTGAAGAGTTGCTGCTTCATGTCTCTAACAAATCAAACTTGGAGGTGAATTGCTTATTTGTTTGGAGTGTATTTCTCACTGACAGCTGTTCTTATAAGGCCTTGGGAGCTGCTATTAATTTTGAGTAGTCAGAAATGCTTCCATGTAGTCAGCTGTGAGAATTATGGCAGCCTTTTGATGAGTTTTCATTATTTGCATTTCTCAAAAGCTGGAGTGGCTGGAATTTACAGCCACAAACCTGCCGGGTGTGGATGTTTCAAATGCTGCCAGTTATTATGTAGGTGCATCTACTTGCGAAAGAGAGTTTACAGTGGGTTTGAGCAATTAGAGTGCCATGTAGGATTTTTCTCTCTAATCTTTAAAAATTGGGTACTAGTTAGGCAGTCAAGTATTACACTAGTAAAGAAAATGCCTAGTATGTGAGGAATGACAATAAAGTACACTTTTATCAGGTGGTAATGGAAGTCAAATGTTTTCATTAGTAAAGATTCCATACTTCATTAGTAGTTCTGGTTTTTTTTTTTTTCAGTGATTTATATTCCAGTTTTAGCTGTTTAATTGTAACACAATCATAAAAGATAGGGAAGACTTTTTATTGCTCAATTTAATTTATTTTCTTTATTAGGACTGTCCTTACTCATATCCAAAGGAATAACAATGCCATTTATTAAAACCTATGCTCTCTGTTGCCTCTGAGACCACCTGATTTAATATGGGGTCCATCTAACCTAACAAAAGTGAACTTAGCCAGGAAAGAAAGGCTTCTAATAAAAAGCAAACATTTCCATTACATTTAGTTTATCTTCTTGATAACAGCAACTGGCTGACCTTTCTTATAGTGTAATAAACCCAGAAGTCAGGATTTGAGTGTGATGGTTCTTAAAAGATAATTGGGCTGCATCAGTTCACTGGGAATCAGGAAAGGGAAAACCAACTTGTAGGTGGAGATTTCACTCTGAGATCATTCAGATCATTAAGCAATATTACAAAGCAGTAGAGAATGTTGACTATTCCTATAGCTAGCTAACTTGATGGATAAATGGATGGATACTCAATACTTTCATTTTCCAAAAACTGAGATTCACAAATAATTCTGTAAAATGCCTATGCTAGTTGCAAGCAATTACTGATTCTTTCTGACTGTTGATAATTCATATCGACCTATTGTCCAACCTAAAAATTAGAGCCTTGTTTGGTCAAATACTCAAAATAAAATAAGAACTTGGGCTTTTAGACTTCACAGGCACTGAAAAAGAGAAAGACAAATTTGACAAATTTCATTGGAAATTAGTAGCCCCAAAATTATTGATTATATTTTTCTAATGGCTTTTATTCAGTTCTTTCATGTTTAGAGTATGTTTTATTTACTGATTTGCAGAATAAGCTTGTCATTATGTTTCTCTTAGGCAAAAAAAATGTGCTAGTTTACTCTCCACTTACTTGTTTCCTGTGTTTTATTCTGCATAATCAAATTTCATAATTATACAAAGTGGACCATAGAGCTGTTGTTAAATGTTCTTCCAGTGTTCTCTAAGCCTGCTGTGTCTCCTACAAATATCCAATATATTTAACCTCAATCATCATTTTTAATTTTAATGTACAATTTTCCCATAAGCTCAAACATCTTTGCATCATTTCCCACTCCTGCTGTAAAGGTAATGGCTATAGCAGGAAAAGATATCATTTTAAGGGTTTTCTCATGTATATTGCATTCCCATTTGTATCTGTCCTTTTTCTATTCTGCAACCTCTTGAAAGTTAATGTTTTATTATTACATTGGGCTCTATTTTCCCTCTATACATCTTTGCCTTACTTCAAATAAGAATGCAGTAAAGATTTTACAGGAAGTAAGGTACATGCCTCAAAAGCAATATAGCCTAGATAATAAGTAAACTCCATGGTATCTAAAGGGCTTCTTCTAACTCAGTATAGGGAGATTTTAATCATCAGTACCTGAGTTACAGAATTTCAGAGGTGAAAGGAAACTTTAAAATTTTAGTTCAACTCCTTCATTTTATTTATTTTTTTAAATTTTTTATTATTTTATTGTTTTTCAATTATAGTCGCCTGCATCTTCTCCCCTCCCCTCCCCCTACCCCTTCCAAACCCTCCTCCCTCCCCTGCCTCCATGCTCCCCCTTGGTTCTGTCCTTGTGTCCTCTATAGTGGTTCCTGAAAACCCTTCTCCCCATTGTCCCCTCCCCACTCCCCTCTGGCTATTGTTAGATTGTTCTTAATTTCAATGTCTCTGGTTATGTTTTTCTTGCTTTTTTCTTTTGTTGATTATGTTCCAGTTAAAGGTGAGATCATATGGTATTTGTCCCTCACCCCTTGGCTTACTTCACTTAGCATAATGCTCTCCAGTTCCATCCATGCTGTCGCAAAGGGTATAAGCTCCTTCTTTCTCTCTGCTGCGTAGAATTCCTTTGTGTAAATGTACATAGTTTCTTGATCCACTCATTTTCTGATGGGCACTTAGGTTGTTTCCAGCACTTGGCTATTGTGAATTGTGCTACTATGAACACTGGGGTGCATAGGTTCTTTTGCACTGGTGTTTCAGCGCTCTTAGAGTATAATCCCAGTAGTGGAATTGCTGGGTCAAAAGGCAGTTCCATTTTTAGTTTTCTGAGGAAATTCCATACTGTTTTCCACAGTGGCTTCACCGGTCTGCATTCCAACCAACAGTGCAGTATCAACTCCTTCATTTTAGTAGATGACAAAGCTAGAAACTAGAGAGAGTCTATTCATTGTTCAAGATTATGCAACCAGCTCTTTGCTGAGCTGAGACTTGAAATTGTACATTTATCACATGATTGCTACATTATTGTGAGCCAGTATTGATACATTATTATTAACTAAACTATATTTTTTAGATGTCGTTAGTTTTTACCTGATGTCTTTTGTTTCAGGTTCCCATTCAAGGCACACCATTACATTTAGTCATTATGTCTCCTTAGCTTCCTCTTGGCTGGGACAGGTTCTCATGCTTTCCTTGTTTTTGATGACTTTGACAGTTATGAGGAATGCTGATCAGGTATTTTATAGAATGTTTTTGATTGGGATTTGTCTGATGTTTCCCTTATGATTAGATTAGAATTATGGGTTTTGGGAAGGAGAACCACAGAGGTAAGTAAAGTGCCATTCTCATCACATCATGTAAAGGATACATGCACAGTGACTATGACTTACCACTGTCCACACCGACCTTGATCACTGGGCTCAGGCTCCTTCAGGTTTCTCCACTGGAAATTTACCCAGTTTTCTTCTTTTCTATATTGCGTTCTTTGGAGGCAGTCACTGTGCACAGCACACATTTTAGTAACAGGGAGATATGTTGTATTTTCTTGAGAATGAAGTGTTTACATAAATTATTTGGAATTTTTCTGCATGGGAGGCTTGTCTGTCCTCCCCCATTTCTTTATTTATTCAGTTGTTTATCCAATCATTGTGTTTTGGGTTATAGGCCGATATTATTATTTTTTTATTTTGTTTTTGAAATTGTTATAGGTTGGCCATTAGGAGCTCTTTGGGTGGTCACCTGTGTTCCTTTGTAACATTCCCATCATGGCACTTTTGGTTTTGAACACTTCCTTACTTACAGCACCACAGATGCTTGAGGCTTATTTTATATGATCCTGTGCCAGTCCTAGAATCAGCCATTTCTCTAAGAGCTAACTCACTTTTATACCCCCTTCTCCCCTTGTACCTTCTTCTTCCAACCTGCGTATCACTTTTTTATTTTGGCTTTTTTAGAAATTTTTTTGTGGTTTCTATGAGACTATGAATAATTTTTTGTCTGAATTATTTCTGGCTGTCTTTGACCAGTCCCTCTTGTGATATATGTTCTTTTTCTGCCTTTTACTTATGTTTCATTCAGCTCTCCTCACCCCACCTTTTTTATTCAAGTTCCAGTTTGGGTTGCTGCTTATTACTTTTCATCTTTCAGTGAAGAGGACTAGTTGTTGGGAGAAAACACCAGTGTAGCATGGGGCCAAGGAGGGGGCAGATACCGGGGAGGAGGAAGTCAGCAAGCTGCTACATGCCTCAACTTCTTCTACCTGGAGTTTTTCCACCAATTTTTTTTCTTCATTTTGAGACACATTCTTTCTTAATTTTTGGTGTCCAAAGGCTGTGGGACTACTGGCCATGGCTCTAGAGCCAATACTTGCCCTCTGGCCTTTTCTCCCTCTAACACTATGAGCTCTTCTGAGTCCGTCCCCTCACAGCCTCCTCTAAGGCTGAGGGTATCCCTATATTTTCCTTGTCCCCAGATTTAATCTCTTTAATGACTGCACACTGGAAGGCCTGAGAGTCTACAGGGTGAATTTGGGGGACAGCTCACAGGCTACGGTGCAGTGGTCTGGAGGTGAGGCGAGCAAGGCTCTCTGAAGCCTCCATCTCATCCCCTCCCCACGGTGCCCTCCCCGGGTGCTGCCTAGCCTGTGATGTGGGGCTGCAGCAGTTTCCTAGTTTGGAGATGGTGTTCCCTTTGCTTTTCATCTCTTTTGTTGTTTTGGTGCTTTTGAAAGAGATGAAGGGAGAAAAGAAAGCTCTACCATCTTTAAGCAGAGTTGTTCCGTCAATTTTTATGGTTCGTAGAAAGATTATTTTGTTGGAATCACATTTTTCAACATGTGACTCTCTACAAGAGTTATAAGGGGAAATATGATGCTTGCTCTTTATGAAAATGAAATCTTATAGAAAGGAAGAAATTACTGTTCTCTCATTTACGAATGTCAAGTATCTTGATAATTTTATATGAATCAGAAATATTTACCTGAACCCCTTTAGAATTTACTTACTGTGAGGAATATAGAACTTTAGGAACTTTAATTTTTAGAAATGTGGGGCACTGTATATCCTTTGTCAGAGGCTACAAAGGAAATCAAAGAGGAGGCTATTCTCCACCCACAGATGGCAATTTGCTGTTCCTGACAGTAAATCTCATGGAAGTCAAATCTAGACCTTCTGCTCGATTAAAAAATGAGGCCACAAAAATGAAAATTTGTAAATATAAAGAACTTGAGAAGAAATGATAAAATATCCAGGTAATATAATTGATTTTAAAATCTCTGTTTACTTGGGAAAGTAACCAAGCGGTTAAATGGAAGATGTTGATGTCTGTAGGACGTGAGGAGAGACGTCAGTGGCTTTCCTGTGACACCTGCTCTGGGGGCCTCTTGTATTCATAATTTGTCGCAAATAGTGCTTTTCAGACAGGAACACTTTAAACAAAATGAAAGAGATCTTTTTAATTTTGACTCTCTAGACACGTTTGTCCTTCCCAGTGGTTCTTCTGATCTTGGTAAATTGCCCCTTTTTAAAAAAATATTTTTATAGTTTAAATTATTCACAATCCAGATTGGAAACTTACAGAGGATTGCTTTTTGCTGTCTATTTAAAGTAAATGAAGCAGTCGCTTTGCATTTGTGGGGAGAATAAGTTCAGGCCTCTTTTCTATGTCAGGTTTCTAAACTCTTTAAGGATTTTTATAAAATTACTATTTCAAGAATGGAGCGGCAGTCCCTGCCCTCTTTGCTCTGAACCAGGTAAAGACTATGACGGTCTTTTCTTTCTGGAAGATGGGCCAATTCAGACGGCTGAGTGTGACTATATGTGCTGTGTCAACAACTATTAGTCCCTAAGTGGCTTCCTGCACCACCTCCTCTGCTGTCCCAACTCCTCAACTACAAACTTTCACTATTATATGTATTTTCTATTTAAGTTATTTTTAATTTTTATTATTTTTAAATTCTTTCTAAGAAATATTCTTTTGAATGAATATTGGATTAGATATAACCAACTGATAATCTATCAAATGAGAATATTTACACTTGTCAGGTAAAGCAGGTAGAAGTATATCTTTGTCCTGGTGGTTTCTTAAAAATGTCAAAGTTTGATGCAGGGTTTAAGCAGATGAAATCACTGATATTCAACCATTTTTAACTTGCAAAGTTGGAAATTTCATTTCGTTCATTTTAAGAGCTTATAGATAGCAAGGCCTAAACAGCACTGTTAAGAGTCTTTAAAAAGGAGAAATGGAGGTAGTTTCCATTCTGTCAGAGGAGAGTTGGAAAGCTGTTTCCAATATAAATACAATTACTTTAATGGAGGCCATATTTCTGTTTATACTTTGCCTTGTGGCCTTCCCTTTCTATTTAGTTTGTTTGTGTTCCCACCAATAGGACGTGGACTCGGTAGCATGCATTTCTGTCATTAATCACATTGCAACTTGCACCATTTTTTTTCTCTCTCGCTTCAACCCTCCAACTATGTATAAGGATATCCACCATCATTGTTTTCTTTTATTATGGGAAGTATAAAGTGATAGGAACTAACTAATCTTATATGTCCTGAGATGGATTTCTGGGAGCTTGCCTCCAGACTCATCCCTTTCCCTGTTATTCCCACTGCTGTTGCTGACCCCTGTCACTCTCTTGTTGGGTACAGGTCCTCAGTGAGGTTCCGCTGACAGCTCTTATTGGAATGTTGATCACTGCCCAGCAGATGTGCATCATCTTTCAGATTCTTTGATCTGAATCCTGATCTCAAGTGCTTCAGAAGAGGCTCTTCCATACATGGCAGACATCCTTTACCTGGAGTTAGTTCTGATGCCTCGTCTGGAGTCTACCATCCCATCCATGACTTTGAACCTTTCTAAGTCACTTAACCTGTGTTCATCTCTAAAGTTAGATGGTTGAATATTGGAGTCCTATGTGCCTATGTGCCTAAAAGCCATTTAAAGTTGCCCTTTCCTTCCTAAAATCTAAACAACAGTATTACACATAATTTTTACATAGTTGTTTCACAGGGTGAATATTAATAGCATAAAATATTAGCCTGCATCTCAGAATGGAATACTACTGTCTACTATGAGGATATTTAAGTGCTTGGTTCCCACCCAGTTCAGCTTCCTGAAGTCCTTTTAGTACCATTTCTGATGGAGCCTGCAAGTGTGACTATAAAATTCCCCCAACAGAAACCACATCACCTCATCAGCCACATAATAAAATGTCAAAACACCTAACTGTGAAAGCACACTTGCCAAGCTTTTAGCATCACTGCATCAAGGTGGGAAAACATTTGTACAAGATGAAATTGAGGCTAGGTGAAGCCCAAATGGTAAGCTCTGGCCTACCTGTCTTCTCTAAGCTGCAAATATGGAAAGTGTGTTTGTGCCAGTGAGGCCAGGGTTCCAGAAAACTCTTTGCTCCCTGAAGCCACATCACCAGTCCAGGGATGGGGAGAGGATATAAGAAAACATGGCGTACTGCTTTCTTAGTCATTACCAGATCTCTGACAAATAATAATAGGAGCTAACGTCCATTTGACATTGCTTCACTAAATCTTTACAGAGACCTGGTGAAGTTTAGTATTATTGTCTGCCTTATTTTCAGCAGAGAATAGTCAGGCTCAGAGAAGCATATGTAGTTAGCTATTCAGCAGTCAATCTGATTCAAACTAGGTCTGTCTTACCTCAGTACCTATGGTCTTTTACTTTACTTCGCACTGGTTTTAAAGTTGAGTACCAGTGATGAAATTAGATCATTGGTGAGAAAAGGATTAGAGGCACTACATACCCTACCACACAAGGTTTTTCTGCTTTGGTAGAAAGAGCCTCAGAGTATGAAAGAAGCAAGCACCTGCCTGACTTCAGTTATCTTTAAAAAAGAACTATAAAGTAATCAAAAACACTGAACAGAGTTAAAATGAAGAATGACTCTTAATAAGAAAAAGGCAGATTACTGTAACAAAAAATGGGCAAGAATTGAACAGACACTTCCTCAGAATAACTAACCACATGATCAATGAGCATGTGAAAAGACGCTCAACATCATTAGTCATTAGAGTAAAGCAAATTGGAGCCACAGTAGAAATCACTGCATACCCACCAGAATTGCTAAGATGAAAAAGACCACAGTTCCAGGTATAGATGAGGATCTGGAGCCACTGGATCTCAGTCACTGCTGGTGGGAGCACCCCTCAGTAAAACCACTGTGGAAAACCATTTGATAATTTCAAATCCAAACAAACACTTGCATACCACATGACCCAGCATTTTACTTCATGTAATTTACCATTATATGAAGTTCAAAAATAGGAAAAACTAAACTAAGCTGTTAAAAGTCAGTCGACCTTTATAGGGGGTGAGAGGGAACGTGTGGGACTTCATGAGGTGGTGGGTATGTTCTGTTTCTCCGTATGTGTGGTTACAGTGTGTTGAGATGTTGAAAAATTCACCAAATTATATTCAGTTAGGATATGTGCATTTTTCGGTATGTATATTGTACTTTAATACTGTTTTTAAAGTACTCTATGTACAGATGCTATTTCTTAATTTTTGACTCCTGCTGTGGCAATATAAATTTAAATCAACAAGGGGATTTGCATATGTATAAAATAGGAATTTTGTGGCATATTGTGGATCTGTATTATGGGAGAAAGGTTGTTAATTTTTTCTTGATAATGATTCGTTGGGCTCTCAATTTGTCTGAACCTCACGAAATCAGGAAGGAAGAAAATGGTGAATTCTATCAACACCAGCAGTGATGTTGTTTAGCATTCATTCAGCCAAAGCAACACTGCCTGGTCAGGTTTTTACCAGATTATGGGCTTGTTCTTGCCTTGGAGTCTAAAATAAAACTTATCTTTTTATTATGATTCTTATACTGTCAAGAAAAGCATAAGGAAAATAACTGTGAAATTATAAGACCAGGCTAAAACAAATCCTGAACCTTTATTCTTTAGGAAATGAGGTGAAAACACTTGAAGATTAGTCCTTTTTTTTACAGGGACAGGCTTCATTCGCAGTAGTGGTTGAAAAAGGCTGGATGGAATGTTTAAGGAACCTTAGCAAAGGTCTTAGAACTATTGTACAAAATTTCAGGTGGTTGTGCAAGTTGGGTTTCCCGATTCTCATCTCAACGCAAAAATAACTGAGTTCTAGTATAAGAAGGGGGCTAAAAGAAGAACTTGTGTTCTGAAAATGAAACTTGTGTTTTGAAAATAAAAATTGTGAAACATGATCTGGCAGAGTCTAATATTGTCTGAAACAAAAAATTGAGACTCACATCTGTCCCTTCTCTGAGCTCCCATTGTGCTACCTTCTCATTTGACCTTTGTGGATACTTGCCTGATCTGTTTAAG
This sequence comes from Micronycteris hirsuta, assembly GCA_004026765.1. NCBI lineage: Eukaryota > Metazoa > Chordata > Mammalia > Chiroptera > Phyllostomidae > Micronycteris > Micronycteris hirsuta. The sequence goes on from PVJI01009196.1 coordinate 40,098, forward strand.
ATCACAAGTTGATTGGCTGCAAAGCAAGGCAGGGCCTATCATCTTTTCACCCATGGGAGGCATTCCAAATAGTAGGTTAATAATGGCTCGGAGATCACAGGTGTGATATTAATGCATCTCTTGTAAAATATGTATTTCAGCTTGCTACCCTTGAATTCCCTCCAAAGAAACTATTTGGAAACAAGGATGAACGCGTGATTGCTGAGAGGCGGAGTCACTTAGAGGTAACAGAATGAAGCTTTTCTTTCTCTGTGTGTAGAAAATTTACCATCTGTTTGACCAGTGAGAATTGATCCTGTTAAACAGTATTACCCTGTTCCATGAATGTGAAGGTGCTGCTTCATTGACACAGAAGATGGCAGCAGTAGATTATAAAGTAATGATATCAGTTTATTTAAAATATGTCCTTATCCCCCTGTGGGTTAGCAGAACATTTTTCTGGTTTTTGAGGAGCTACTTTTATTCTAAGGGTTAGGAAGCAGGTTGTGGGTGAGAACTAAATATTCACCATAGACAGATGGTATGAAGAAAGGATGAAGGTATGAAGTTCACTGGGAAAAAATCCTGAATTAATTAACTGAAGATAGTATTGCATCATTACTTTTTCAGGATAATTGGAAGCAAAAAGACACATACTTAATTTGCTTGGGATCTGATGCTGGTGCGCTGGGTGTGTGTGCTGAGGCACCGTCACAAGCAGTACGAAGTTGTTGGCTACTCTCCTGCCATCGCGAGCCACTGAGGCAAGGATAAGGTTATGAATAGCTCACTACAATTTGTCAGCAAGCTTTCAGGGAGCCTCTTAAAGTCCCCTTTGCTGCTGCTTTAAGAGGAATAATAGTAAGAGAAGGCCTAAGATAGTCATTTCTGAATTGTGAAGTGCTACATAAAAATTAAGTATTATTCTCATTCCCAGTGACAGCCAAGGCATCCACCTCATGCCAGTGAACCAAGGATTAGGAAAACTTCCAGAGGCTGGACATTCCAGTGAGAGCCAAAGGGGATAAGTGGGGGGCATAGAGAAAAGAAGAGTCGGAGATTGCAGGCTATGGTGGGTGTTGTAGAGTTTTGAGATCCTCAGTACAGAACTGCTCTGAGGACAGACAAGTTTCGGGGTGTGGTCATGCTTATGGGCAGGCGTTTGAGTTAAACCATGAAGCTACACATTTGAAGAGGTCCTGGAACTCCTAAGATTGAATTCTGGGTGGGTCACTGCCGGCTTCTAAAAATCATCCTGTAAGATGGGATGACCCTATTATCCAACTGAAGAATTTGCCTGCAAGGGAAGGATTATCATGGTGAGCCTGCTGTTCAGATTTTCTTAATGGTTTGAGTGTATCATGCAAGAAATTTAATAACAGTAGAACCAGTGATGATTTTCTTTACCTAACCCTTACCTGCCTCAGTGATCTAGACTTGTCTACAGTTAAAACAGGGAGAATAATAGTATATAAAAACAAGTTTATAAACAACAGAAATAGACTGCTGTCATTCCTAGCTACCTGGCTGTGCCGCAGCAGACTGGGCGTTTTTTGTACTATGCATCTGTAAGCACAACTCTGAGTGACTTACGTCTTTCTATTCCAGCTTCCAGCGTCAGAGCAGGGTTCAGGGCTCTTTCATTCCTGGTGCCTTTTTTGTTCTTTCAGTACCTCCTACTTAATCACGTAGCTGTCAACTGTTGATGAACAAAGTCCTGCGTTAATGTCTGTATCCATGCCAGGGTCCCTTCTGTTGCCTGTGACTGTTGTTTACCTGTGGCATTGGCCTTCGTAGAATGGATTCCACACCTCATGGAAATAGGCACTTACACTTTAAATTAAACGTATTCATCTAATGTTGACAGTTAAATTTTAGAATATTATGGTTTTTTCAAGGAGAAAGCATAATTCAGCTTTACATTTTTATGCGAAAATTAACAAAATTACTTTCTGTGAGCTTCCTATTCGATTTAATTCATTGTACATGTCTTTAATCCCTAATACATGCTGAAGACAGTACTAGGCATTATGTGGAATATAAATGAGCCATTACTTTCTCTCTAAGAACATATTTTAATTCCTGTGTGAAACTATCCAGAGATAAAACTTAATACATAAACACATACAGAAGGGGGGTTTCATTAGAACACATTTGCACTGACATACACTGGTACACATAGTGTGTGCTCGAAAGGAATTCTCTGACAGTTTTTAAAACCCGGAAGTGAAACATTATAAGTCTCCTCACCCTGAGTCAGCTGTGTAAAGCAGTATTTTAAGCATTCAGTTGTTTTCATCTTCCTCACTATTAAAGTATTTCCAAGATTTTGACCTTGTGTTTGAGCTTATCACCGAACAGTATAAAATGTTTTCACGTTAAAGACACAGACACCACGTTTGGACTTTCCAAGTTACATCTGTAAGATAATGATTTGTAAAAATGATGGGTAGTAGCAGAAATTTCCAACTCTCATGAGATATCTTGGAGATTAATTTTCTTCCTTTAAAGAGAGGAATATTAGTTGTATGTGCGGTGGTGGTGGTGGTCGAGGGTGGAGACCTGAGGACAGTGGCACTGCACAGGCTGCACCGTAAAAGGCCGGAGAGCGTAAGAACGTGATGACGGTAAATGAAGGAGTGTAAACTGGGCCTCCAGAGCTCTTACTGATGAACTTGCATCAGCTCCACCCAAAATGTCATCGCGCCAACTTTGTACCTGGAGCCAGTTCTTCCAGAATCTGGCCTGTTCCTGGTTTGCATCTCATGTTCAAATCAAAGATTCACACCATACAGCACTTGAAGGTTTCTGCTGTGGGCAGGTCTTCCTATTGCTGCCATTGCAGCTCGTTGGGGCCAGTTCAGTGTTAAGTGTGTGTGTTGTGGGCAGATCCTGCCCTCAGGCAGTCAGAGGTTCATGGCAGCAGCACTTCCCAGGTATGATGTCCCTTCTCGTAACCCAGACAGCAGCCTGGGAGACAAAGGTTGGCAGATGAGGCTGTCACTTTGAGCAGAAAGATACCTTTTACTATATTTAAAACTAAATACCATTATTATTCATTAGGTTGAATCATAAGGAACTGCCAATGTATGTCAGAATGGTGGCACATTGGCAGTTTCGTATGCTTCCATGTAGTTCCTCAGCTCTTAACTGACCCTGACTGAGAGGATGGCCTTTCATTATAATCTTACCACTTTTTGTTCAAAGAAACATGTTTACTATAATTGTTGATTTTTAAATATTCATTCCATGGCTCATTAGAGGTTCTGAATCTCAATTGCTTATGGCTTTGTTTATTTTTAAAGCATATCTTTATGCTCGGTGTCACATTATTTCTATGCAAATTTATTTCCTATCTGAATTACTGAACTTGAGAAATTTCTAGGAAGTTTTCTTGAAGGTACTAGAGCATGCAGAAACCCTAGGCCACCTCTTTCTTTCTTCCCCATTTTCATCTTAAGAGCTAAAGCATTATTAAAAAGGATAAAAAAGAATGTGGTAGCTAAGAGTGTGGGCCTTGGAGCATCACCCTGGTCTTGAATTCTGGTTCTGCTCCTGTGCAATTATTTACTACCACTGCTTCAGCTTCCTTACCTGTAAAATTCAGATCAGCAATACCACTGCCTTCCTGGAGTTGACCTGAGGATTAAATGAGACCATGCACAGAGAAAAATCACTTAAAAATGTTAGGTGGCAAGCTGGTGATGGGAAAGATAGTAGGAGTGGCGTGGTGCCACAACAGCAGCGAGGGAACTGTAAGAGCCGAGGAAGGGCAAAGACCACCACCCACCCACAGGCATAAAGTGGAACAATGTGAGTTTCTCAGTTGGGCACATCGATTTCTGAGGGCAAAGACACTAACGTTATGTGAGTATTCTTATTCCTGGTGGTTTCTGGAAGATACGAGGGATCGCTTGCTCTAATACCAGCTTTTTAGTCAACCTGTGAAATTGTAAACTGGAAAGCAGAAATGCTTTCTGATAATTTTAACAAGGTTAAGCTTTTGTCCATGGTGGCCGAGATTAGAGGCATAGCATCCTTATAAAGTGAGCGCAGCTCCTTCACATTTATGCAGCTGTTATTCACAGCTGGTTAATTCTATTTGCATGGATCCCTGGTCATTGACTGTAGGACTGTCCTCTATGGAGTCCCCAGCTCCCCTGAGCTGCTTCCTGGGAACAAACAGAAAAGTGTCATTGCCTTTCAGCAAAGACCCCAGGGATACACCTAATTTTTTTTAACACTGTTAGATTTATTGACTCATGGCATGATGGGAGAACCGTATACCATGGGAAACATAGGGACATCTCAGCAAGAAGGTGTTACAGAGAACTTGGGCTTGTTTTAGTGATGTTGGGAAGAGCGCAAGCACGCGGGGCTTTGCTCTGGACTGGATGTCAGGCTAATTCTGTGATTGGGTATCTTAATCTGGTCTAGAAGGCAAAAAGAATAGAATAAGGTTAAAACTATGATTGATTTTAAAAAAAGCAGCAGTAACCCATATTAGCCAGAATGGGGGTATTTGATCATAGTCATGGTTTGCGCAGCGTTCATGTTTTTGTCTGTGTCAACACTTGATTATTTAGTGACTTCTTTTGTCATGCTTCTTCATAGTCACAGAGTAGCCTTGCTTGGTGTGAGCATTCTTTGAAATTGTTTAAGCATGGCAGGGAAACACTGTAGCTTAGCTTTGAGTACCTGGACAGCTCCCAGCTGCTTTTTATTCCCTTTTTTTCCCCCCACAATAAAGCTGTTTTTTTTTTCCTTTTTCTTACAATAAATGGATGCTCAGAGTTTATATATATCATTCCTTATATAGGAACAATGAAATAAATGAAATGAAGAATTGTTTTCAAAATAAAGTATTAATAGTTCAAATGTCTTATCTGCCAAATATAGGTATTAGTGGAAGCTGCCTACATTGACATCCCACGACTGCCCCCCACCCCTGCCAGGAGTGACTTTTCTGACTTATGGTTCCTGTAGCACACAGTCTAGCTTTTCCAACTAATAAGTGTCTCATTCTACTTTAGCTTTATGCTACTTTCAAACCTTAAATTTACAACAATAGAATCATTTGGTTTGTACATTTTATTGGTTGAGACCTTTCAGTTTCAAAGTTAATTTCAGGAGTTAAAAATCTTTGAGTTTTTTAAATGCAGTTGGCTGTATGGAAGATACCTAGCAGCTCTGTGCTTAATTTAACATTCTGTCTACTCTCTACACATCTGACAAAATGAATAATGGTAGAACCATTATCAAACAGGCAGAGATTTAAGAAATACCTCATCTTAAATACTTTGCCTTAAATACCTCCCCTTGTATACCTTAAGAAGAAGGAAACATTTTCTTCTTCACTTAGTTTCTTCCTGGTTATCCAGTTATTTATATTTATGTTTATATTTAGGTTATCTAGTTATTTGTATTAGTCCATACTCACCACTGTCAGTAGCAAGCATTTTCGAAGGGGATTAGGTGCCTGCAGAAGTGTTGGAGGAGTTGAGCGAGGAGACTGAGCTGGAGTTCGGGGGCGAGTCCATCTCGGTGCGTCATGGAGTCAGAGGAGCTGAAGATGCTGTGATCCTGGGCCTAAATTTGGGAAGGAGAGGGGAAACTCGGTGTGCTACTGGAACAATGTGGGAGGTTCCAGAGTAAGACCTGAGTTGAGAACCCCACTCTATGATACACCAGTGTCTGTGCGACCTTAGCAAGTTGCTTCCCTCCCTGAACTTCAGCTTCTTACTTATTAAATGGCAGAAATAATTATCTACTTTGTAGAACTGTTGGAATTACAGGAGAAAGCTATATACTGTATGGAAGTAAGCAATGTCATACAGGGGGAGAAGGAAGTATGAGAAAGAAGGAACTCTAGAGGCAAACTGCCAGTAAAAAAATCATTTTATATAACAAAAATTCTTACGGTATCAAGGTAAGTTGGTGCTTTATGATCACATCAAAGAATGTGAGTCTCCAACCAAAGGGAAAATCCCACTTTGGTTTTCATGAGCAGTTATTGGTTCAAGAAGAAACCAAAATTAAAACAAATCTTTCCAAGGAGAGTGATAACTGCCAAACCCACACGGAGGCCTGGAGGGGGGAGGGAAGCACCCACCCTATGTCTTCATGCAGTTTTTCTCTTCCATGTTTGCCTTCTTCTTTGTTCCAAAATGGCATCCTCTGTGGGGTAATGGCTAACAACTCTGGGACTCGACACACAGGAAAGTAGAAAAAATATTCTCCATCATTGTGCTCCTAATCTAAAACTCTAAGCTGGCAACCAGGATCTTCATTACTTTATTGATTGTAATTTAAGTCAGCTGACACATCTCTAAACTTGGAGCACCTCCCTCAGCTCAAATGTAGTCTGCTCTGAGAGACCTGCCCCAAGGGGAAGCAGTCCCACCCCATGACTACCCACAGGACGCCCCTATTATTTCTTGGTCACAGCACTTAGAAATGGTTGGAGAGAATTATTTGTTTGTTGGTTGGTTGGTTTTGTTTTTTTAAGGGTTTTATAACACTGTTTTATAACTTATCTAGAAGATAAGTTCTGTGAGGACAGGTATTTCAGCTGTCTTGTTCACCTCTGTTTCCTCAGTGCCTGGAATGGTATCTGGACCTTAATGGGTCCTTAGTAAATGTTTGGCGAACAACCGTGTAAAGCTGTGTCGAACAGTAGGTAGCATGTATTTGTTCTGACACTAAACATTTTTAAATGAGAGTATGTGCTTAAACGTGGATTCAAATGCTAGATCCGCCACTTTATAGTACGCCTTTAGGCAAGTTACCCACTCTGAACTTCATTATTATCAGTGTAAAACAGGGATAAGAAGAGCTAACTTTCAGAGCTGCTGAGGGGATCAAATGAGGATGGCATGTAAAAACACCTAATAGAAGATATAGCCCATAGTACATCCTCAATTAATATAGGATAATGGTTTCAAACATACACTATAGAGTCCAGCACACCTGATCGTAAATCCTTGCTGTGCTCTTTACTGACCTGGTGCCCTTGGACATGTTACTTAACCTCTCAGTGAATCAGTTTCCTGCTCTAAAAAATGGAGAGAATAACAATACCCAGTTCATAAAGTGACCGTGAGGGTTAAGTGAGATAATTCACACAAAATATTAGATAGATGCCAGGTACATAGCAAACACTAGAAATGATATGGCACTTTCTATATAGTGATATACAGTATACTTTTAAAATTAAACATTTAAAGCCCTATTTAATGCAATAAGAGAAGAAAAGGAAATGAGAAGTATACTGATTCAAAGGGGAAAAAATAAAACTGTCTTGTTTGCAGATGATGTGAATGCCTATGTAGAAAATCCAAAATAATTGACAAAAAACCTTCCAGGAACTCATAAGCAATTACTACAAGATTGCACTATACAAGGTTAATATACAGTCACCAATCATTTTTCTGTATACCAGCAATAAACAAGTGGAGTATGAAATTAAAAGCACACTACTAATTTAATATTAGTCCCCTCAAAAATTAAGTAAATAGAATCTACCAAATATACATAAGATCTATGTGAGGAAAACTATAAAACTCAATTAAAAAAAAAAGAACTAAACAAATGAATAGATATTACATGTTCATGGATAGGAAGATTCAATGTTGTCAAGATGTCAGTTTTTCCCAACTTGATCTATTGATTCATTGCAACCCCAATCAAAATCCCAGCAAATTATTATATGAGTATGGACAAACTGATTCTAAATTTTATACAGTAAAGCAAAAGACCAAGAACAGCCAATGGAGTGCTAAAAGAAAAGAACAAAGTTGGAGGACTGACATTACCCAATTTTAATACATAGTATAAAGCTATAGTACTCTAAACAATGTGTTATTGTCAAACAAAGAGACAAATCAATGGAGCAGAATAGGAAGCCCACAAATAGACCTAGATTAATGTAGCCGACTGATCTTTGACAGAGGAGCAAAGACAATACAATGGAGCAAAGACAATCTTTTCAATAAATGATGTGTTGGAACAACTGGACATTCACATACCAAAAAGAAAGAAAAGAATCTACATATAGACCTTACTTACTTCACAAGAAGTAACTCAAAATGGATCATACACCTAAATGTAAAATGCAAAACTATAAAACTAGAAGATAACAGAGGAGAAAACCTAGATGACCTTGGGTACGGTGATGATTTTTTAGTTATAACATTAAAAATATGACCCATGAAAAAACAATTGATAAGGTGGACATCATTAAAATTGAAAATTTCTGCTCTACAAGAGACAATGATGAGAGAATGAGAAGGACCAACCATAATCTGGGGGGAAAAGTATTCACAAAAGACACATCTGATAAAGGATTCTTACTAAGAATATAAAATGAACTTTTAAAGTCTCAACAATAAGAAAATTTAAAAAATTAAAATACAAAATGGGCAAAACACCTGAACAGACATCTCACCAAAGAACATATAGAGATGGCAAATAAGCATACGAAAAGATACTCATCAACATCATATGCCATTAGGGAACTGCAAATTAAATACTAGTGAGGTACTTCTCCACACCTATTAGAATGGCCAAAATCCAAAACTCAAGGGACAAGTGCTGTGGTGAGGATGTGGAGCAACAGAACTCTCATTTCTGGTGGGGATGCAAAAATGAGAAAGGCACTTTGGGAGATAGTTTGGAAGTTTCTTACAAAACTAAACACACTCTTACCATCCAGTTTAGCTGTTGTACCCCTTGGTATTTATCCGAATGAGGTAAAAACATGTCCACAGAAAAACTTACACATGTAAACTGCAAACTTTGGGTTATACGATGTGTCAGTGTCGCTTCATTGATTACAACAAATACAACACTCTGCTGTGGGATGTTAATAGTGAAGGTAGAGATGTAAATGGAAAAGTCCCTGTACCTTCTTCTCATTTTTTTGTGACCCTATAACTTCTCCTAAAAAAACAGTTTATAAAATCATTTAAAAGTAAGCCGTCATGCAGTCATCATGCAATTGTAATCTCCTTTCTCTCCTCTTTGTCTCTCTTCATTCCACTTTCACTTCTGTCCTCCCTACATTCTCTTGTTTTTCCATTGTCCCTGTATTGCTTTACTAAACAGAAGGAGGGAATAAATCTAATGGGAACAAATGGATGGATAGAGTGGTGGGTGAGTGGGTTTGACACTATTACCCATTTTTCTTGAGAGTATGAGGTTAAAGTACTATTAAAATGAAGGTAATAATCCTCTAAACATATTATACTTTTTATACATATTTTTCCATTGCTAAGCATATGATAATTTATATTTCATTAAGAGTGGCTCACTCATTACTCTGAAATTTAATAGTCACTATTTTATGTTTTTATCAAGCACTATTTGTACTTAAATTTCCAGATGTCTTTCTATATGAATTGATGCTTTTCAGAATCTTCAAATTAATGAGATACTAACCCAACAGACCCTCTTTACAAATTAAAACATTTGAACACAGAAACCAAGAAAGTAATCTCTTGTAATCACATGTAACCATAAAATAGCTTAGAGGCTAGGTGAAATCCTGATATAATCAACAAAAAGTTGTAAAGATTCTTTTCTATACTACTACAAAGACCTCTCCACAGTGATGGTTAGTTCAGAGGACCTTCATGTTCTTCTATCTTGTATATTACCTGGAATATTCTAAGTGACCCATTATTACATTTAATTACACTGTCAGTGTAATTTCTAAAAACGTTTTCAAGGGTCACTTAAGAAATCTCAATGTAAGTTGCCCCTTCCTCTGCCACTTAACTTTATACTATACTAAAACTAAATTCCGTTCAGTTCTTTGTCAGACAAAAAGTTGAAATGATCTTCTATCAAGTAAGTACAAAGAGCCCAAAGGACTTGAGCACATTAACTTTAGCATGGAAATGTGCTTAGAATTTCCCAAGGAGAAGGGAAGAACATCTTTATTTAAGGGCGTGGCCCCACTTCTCCTTCATACTGAGTGACTCGTCTTTAGCAGTTCTTTGCAGCCCATTCTGGCTCAAAAGAGAAATTGCCTTTGCCTAAGTCTGTTGGAGTGGTCAATATCTGGTGTTAAAAGAACTCTTAGAATCAAAGAACACAGTTTTATTGTACTAGCAAATTTCCGCTATGCAGAGGGTTATACAACCATGTCCAGCTTTCTGAACTTCAGTGTATTAAAGGAACTCTGAGGTAATCATATACAGAGATCAATGAGCTGTATCCTCTTTTTACTTTACTTCTTATGACGCTACATACAAAACCAGAATGAATAATGCGATAAACCCCATGGACCCTCCCACATCACCTAGCGTTAACATTCAATCAGCCTGTGACCAGTCTTGTTTCACTTACACACACACACAAAGACACACGAGATTATTTCAAATACCAGACATCATATTATTTTATCCATAAGTATTTTAAGATATATCTCTTACATGTAAGACTTTATTTTTTTAAACATAATCACAATGCCATTATTTCTCTCTCCCTCTCACTCTGGCTTTCTCTCTCTCCCCACCTCCCCCCACACACTCCAAATTAACTAATTTCTCAATATAAACAAATGTTCTGTCAGTGTTCAATCCATACCAATTTTTTCACTTTTTTTAGTAGATATACTTGAATCAAGACCCAAATTATATCCATTGTTTGGTTCAGGTGTCTCTAAAGAGTGTTATAATCTATAGGTTTCTCTTCCCTCTTTTTTCCAATCTCTGTCGATGAAACTCTGTCATTCAACTATTGAATTCTCACAGTTCAGATTTTGCTAATTGCAACCCCATTGTGTCGTTCACCATGCTCTTCTAGTCCTGAATTTTCTGAAAACCAGTAGTTAGATTAAGAGGCTCCATCAAGTTCAGGTTTGATTTTCTCTCTTTCTTTTTTTTTTTTTTGGCAAGACACTGTTTAGATTCTGCTGTCCTTCTCTCAGACTTCAGACGAAGCAGGTGTTGTCTGCTGGTCTCTCTCTCATAGTCTTTGCTGTCTTTGTTAAAGCGATCCAGTGACAGTCGTCATTCCTGCTCAGGACTACTTCCCATGTTTGGACTGAGCCTGTCCTACGTGCACCAGTCAAAGAGCTTACAGTTCTGTAGGAGCGGGGACATTAAATAATTACTCCCCACTGTCGTAACTAAATGAATAACCCCCTTTAGGTTATCAGAGGGCATGATTCCCAAAGCAGTGTTTCCCAAACCTGTCTGGTCCATCTCGGAAATTATCTTGAGCAACTTTTTAGAAAATACAGATGCTCAAACCTCCTCCCGCTATATTCTGATTCAACAGGGCAAGGATGAGACCCATGCAGGCATGTGAAAGATCAGACTACTGTGGTGGTAGACAGGGAAGGAAAAGCCAGATCCTGAAGCTGTCTCCATGACTTTGGACCTGATGGAGAGCACAGTAAGGAGCCAATGGAGTATTTTAAGCAGAGGAGTGGAGGGATGAGATTGTACTACTGTAGAGAGAATGGGTGGGAGCAGGGGAGACAGGAGGTAGGGAGGACAATGACAAGACTGTTTTCAGGTAACAACTGGTCTGAAGGAGAACTGTTAGTATAAATTCCAATCTGAAAACTGTAATTCTTGAGACCCAAGAAGAGCCAATATTTTCATTCAAGACCCAAGGCAAGAAAAGACCGATGCCCCAGTTCAAAGCAGTCAGGCAGGAGGAGCTCCCTTGTACTCAAGGCCTTCAACTGATTGACTGAGGCCCATCTCCATTAGCAAGGGCAATCTGCTTTACTCGATCTGTTGACTCAAATGATAATCTCATCTAAAAATATCCTCATGGGCACACTAGAATAATGTTTGAGCAAGTATCTGGGCATCCTGTGGCCCAGTCAAGTTGACACATAAATTAACCATGACAGAAGCCATTTCTATTTACCCCAGCTAGAGCAGGAGTGGTAATTTTTCCATTTTGGGGACTTTTGATATTCTAATATCAAACCAAATTATCATCCAACCTCATGTGCAGTCCTAGCATTAAAACAGTAACATCTGTCTTCTCCCCAGCTCCCATATTCATTTACAGAGTGTTTGGGGCTTGACAGATACATGAAAGAGATTCTTCAACCCTTTCCTATTTATGGAAATAGCATCAAATGAAGAAGGTGGGAGACTTCAGAGCTGTGCATGCTCTGTTTATGGAGTTGGTATAGAACAGTTTATTTGCTTGCTTACTTTTAAAGGCAAAATGAAATAGAGCTAGAACATCACAGTGTTAAACAGCTGGAGGGTTGTGCTTCCTCTCTACCTGGATGCACCAAGGCACCACTGTTTGTCTTCTTTTATGAAATGTCTCATTGCCTCTGAAACAGAAGTAGAGATCACAACTGGCACAGGCAAAGGAGCATGCAGCATGAGCTCACTTCTCTGTTGCCCGTACCTGGAGGTATCCTGCCTGCCTTGTTCAGAGACAGATGTTAGCTTCCAGTCACTATTGACCTTATTGTTTACTCTGCTTAATTAAATTCCATTTTAATATTTTCTCATTCTGCCACCCTTTACATCTCACATTCATGCTGTGGCACAAGGGGGGTGAGAAGGAAAGGTCTTTTAAACTGAAGCACTTAATTAGTTCCCAGGCCCCTGGGGAAGTATCAGATAGAAATACAGCTAAAAGGGAAAAAGAATAGCCCTACTCAAGATGTGATGATTGACGGTAGAAAAAACATTGACCATGTTCTAATGGTGCCTCTGGTATTAAAATGGTTTTGGAATTAGTGACCATTTTGAATCATGTATACAATAATGTCATGTTTGTGTTATTAATTTCTACTAGAATTCCTGTTTATTCAGTTATAGGTGCTCATTTCTGCTAGAGCCTACTATTTTTTTCTTTTCCCCAGTGTGCACATATTGTTCTGGGTGAAGATAAAGAGATGGCCCGTCGGTAAAGTTCTTAGTCCCTTCCTGGAACTACCAGGTGGCCACATAGTCATTTAGAGCCTCCAGACGTCATTGTTGTAAAGAATCACAATCTTGTAAAACACTCACTGGCGGAGGAGATATACAATGACATATTAATTAGAAAATAAGACTAGGCATGCTATAATAATACTTAATTATATAGATTTAATTTCTATAGAAACTATATAGAGAAAATTATAATGATAAATATAGTTATGTTGTATAAGTTTAACATAGATGTAGATTATAGCTGTAATAGCTGTATAGGTCATAGATAAGGATTAAGATGTCAATCATAGACATAATTCAATATTTTAAGTATAATTATGTAGATACATAGAGTCATTATAGAATAGAATAAAATAAGAATTCACGCTTGTAAAAACATAAAACACAGGAGACCCTTGCAGTGACCACAGCGCAGCCGAGTCCCTGGGGACCTGGGCACTGGCAGCCGTTCTGACCTGTCTCCATGGAGGTGCCACAGTTGGGCCCAGTGGTATCAGCTAGAAGTTGGGAGCTTATCAGTGGCTCTTCGTCTTCTGAATGCCCTGGAGTCATTTTGATGATGCCTTCTCTAAGACCCAGTGTATGAATTGCATTCACCTGAGTTTTTATTGCCTAAGGTTTCAATAAAACTTGTAGTTTAAGTACTTTCAAAATGCTTATTTTTCCAAGGAAAATAACGAGTAAGCTTGCTGTGAATCAGAAAGTCCTTATCAGAAAATTGAATGCTAAAGACATAGTAAAGGGAACAAAGCAACTAGAGCCCAGAGCAAAGACTAACTCCACCATCATACTGGCTTCCCAGGGTGTATGGCAGGCACCACTAAGCAAATGGCCCCCTCATTACCGCTAAAGCCAGGATTCCCTTAATCACCCAGTCCTGTCCAGTGCTGCATTTATTCCACAGCCCCTTGACCTACAGCGATACTGGCCATGACCCTGTTGTACAGCGGCAGCGTGTGCTGGCAGTGTCCCACGGGGTCTCTCAGCTTTCCTCCCTTAGCCTTCTCTAAAGTCCAGACAGCTCCCTCCAGCCTTGACTGGGCCAGGCAAGAGGTTGGAGGGAGGGTAGAAGTCTATGATAAATGTGCCTGCCTCCCATCCTTTACTGGGGTGATCTGGAAGCCCATTCTACATGTTTCTCACAGGGTCCCCAGCAGGACTGAGTCCAGTCACCCATGGTGGTGACCCCCTTCACCACATCCCCTTCATTGGCACTTCTTCTCTTGCTTTCCTGCGCCTTTGCTTCTATGTCCAGAATCACCCCCACGTCACCTTCATCAGCCTCTGCTTTCAGAGAGAGAACCTCAGATGGAGTTACTTGCCCAGAGGTAACTGCTCTTACAGGTTGGACATATATCCTTCTGACCATTTTTTGCGGGGGAGGAAAGGCGAAGGGAGAAAGAGGTGCATGTGTGTGCATGCTTGTATGCACGTGCGTGCACACCTAATGTTTTGTTCATGTATGTATTTTTAAAACATTTTTTAAATATCAATTATGGATATGGTCTTACAATCCTATTAGTGCTTTCTGAAAAGCAGTCCCTGCCCTCTGTTTATACCCTCCAATTTTCCTTTCCTCAGCAGCCTTTCAATACCTTTTGGTATTTTTCTTCAAACTGAAATTGCATTCATGTATTGCTTCTTTTTGATTTTTGTCTGAATGTGAGGTGCTATCTCTTAACAACCCACTGTCAACAGGGGTCCCCCACATGCACCTACAGCCTTGCTGCTGTTCTAAAACACGCGACATGTCAGGTCTGCAGGTCTGTTTGCTTGGTTTATTACATACTTGCCGATTGCTAATTTAACTTCAAATGCTTGGTCAGTTGTACAGATCTCTTCGGGAAACATTCAAAGCATCACGTATTTCATGAATTCAGTCTTGTTGATGAACTGGAAATTTCTTGCATCTGCTAGTCAGTCTGAGTCACATCTACTCTGATCTCCCTTCTCCGTCACCCTTGCTTTCTGTTGAATAGTTCCGCCTGCTTCCTGTGCCCTGCTTTTCTCCTTGCTTATTTTGATGGAACTCATCTCTAGCAGCTTCCTGAGAAAGGATGTGTAAGAGATAAATTTCTAGAGACATGTCTGAAAATGTCTTCACCCACACAAGGATTTTTACCTTCAGAATTTCAAAGGGATTGCTCCGTTGTCTTTTAAGTCCAGTGCTACTAAGCAGTTCAAAGCCATTTTGATTCCTGGTCCTTTGTATGGATCTCAACCCTTTTGATTCCCTCTGCCCCCATTGCTCTGAGCTTTCACGATCTACTTTGGGAAGCAGTCAGTCAATTCAAGTTCATATACACTATCTCTCTCATGTCCTTCATTTTTGGGGAGATTTTCATGATGATTTCCTCTCTTAAGGCTTTTTCTGTTGTGTTGTTTTGTTTTGGAAATTTGTTTGTGTTGAACTTCCTGGTCTGGTCCTCTTCTCATTTTTCCGTCTCCTCTGTTTTCCACTTCTCTCTCTCTCTCTCCCTCTTTCCCCACTCCCTTCTTCCATCCCTTAATTACTCCTTCTTTGAGATTGTTTGAGAAGCCCTGTACTATGTGGTACACCTCACTCTTTCTTCCGTTGTGTTAACATTGCACTTGTTACTTTTGCATCTTCTAGTGCTGTTTTAAACCTGAAGGCCTTTCTTCACGCTTCCCGAAGTAATCAATTATATTTATTTCCATTGATGTTGGTACAGTTCCTCTTTATATACTTCTTTTGTCGTAACAGCCCAAAAGACATGTTCAAAATTCTTCTTGCGAATTTGTATATTTTAAGAATCACAGTCTCTGTCCTATCCCCACTAAGTTCTCTTCTCACTGTTTACATCAACATTTGGGAATGATTGTTTCTCAACTAAATATGAATTAGGCTTTCTTGAAAATTCTTCAATTTCCTTAACCCCATTTATTTAGATTTGTTTCCCAAATAAATTGTGCTTTTCATAGATAAAAGATGCTCCTGGTGGCCTTTGCCAGTGGACCGTCATACTGCCCTTTATGGATTTCGTAAACACATCTTTATTTCAGAATTCAGCCAGTTATCTTTGCCCTTGGCAACCCTTTTTTTTCTATATGTATCACGTGTTGCGTAACGGTAATGAATCTTAGCATATGTTGCAGCCCTTTGAGGCAATATTGGTGGAAAATGGATAAGAACAATGGTTTGTTCCAATTCTTTACAACTTTTTATCTTTCTTGTTTGCCCATATAAAGCTCCCATCCATTTTTAGATAGACTCACTTTTATTCTCAGAATTCACTACAATGTCATTACATTTACATATATGATATTCATTCCAGGCAACTAAAAAATTAAGACTCTCTAATCTGTTTTCTAGTGGAGATCACCTGTATTATATTATATATAGGTAAAGTTTGGAAACTGATAATGAAATCAGTAAAGCCTTTGCTAATCAAAGTTGAAAATGGTAGTAAATTAAACCATCACCTTTTCTCAGTGGATTTTGTTTAGCCAACCAGACACAGAGCTCAGTGGGTCGTAGGGCTTTCATTTCAGAGCCCTGTGGATAAGTGCTATGAGCAGCAAGAGGACTCTGCCTGCTCTAACTCCCTCCGTAGTCTGGGGCATTTATCCTCTTGGTATATGTCGCTAATGATTCACCCTTTCTTCTCCATTTATAGTGCTTATCTTTCACTTCACAAAATTGCATTTACTTGCAGTTTCTTTGAAAAACTCTAGGCATATCCAAGTAATAGCTCAGCCAATATAAACTGACATTTCTTACTTTGAAAGGCAGTTTCCTTGTGGCAAAAACTGTGGATGTCAAATTAGCCCATTATTTCTTGATTTAATGACTCAGATCATTTTCCAAGATCCCCTAGCTAGTGGGATTTCCCTTTGATCTTACAGATCTTCGTTCTGTCCACATTTTGCCATTATTTCTTTTTAGCTTTTTCTGCTCTATTTTTACCAGCTTTCACTTGAAACCATCCATGGGTGCTCAAAGTTCTGATGACTGAAAAACTGTTGCTTATATGGTTTCAGGTTCATCTGGTATTAACGCAGCCAGACACGAGTATCCTAGGAAGCACGCATCTGATTGAATGAGTGCGTAGTCGGCTACATTCCTCATTTCTTTTCTACAGCAACTTCTCAAAATGTGAGAGAGGGCCAGGACCGTTTTAAGAGTTTCTAACATTTGGCTTTGAAGCATAAATTAAGATTTGCTAGACTTCCTTCTTTCTAGTAATTTAGTAAATTTGCTGTGTTCAGGAGAAAGGAGACACTATAAACCTGTGAAATTTTGCTACAAGGTAAGATTCTAAGGAAGGAAAACTCGTGCTTCTCATTGTTCGTCATGATTTATTGACATTACCTAGTAGTGACTCATTATATCAGTCATCTAATGGATAGTGTCTTTTATGAGCAAAGTACTGAGCAGGAAATATATGCTTTCAGCATATATATTTTTTAACTTAGTTGCTTAATTCTGTAGATAATATATGTTTGATGAACGAATTTTTTATTTTCTGGTATGAAATCTATACCTACTCTATCCTTTTTTTAGAATTAGAGATGTTATTTTAGAGAAGTTATATTAGAAAAGTTTTAGTCTGGCTTTTCTCCCTGCCTTCACCTTCCCTGATGTAGTCAATCTCAGTCATTGTCCCCAGTGAAGGGGATCATTGGTACAGATGATCCAAATCCCCAGCTAATCCTCTCTGTGGGGTGGGGTCACAGGCCCACCACTTGAGGCCACAGTTCTTATCAGCCTGGGGCCTGACCATGGCTCCCCAGAACAAAGGGCAGTGTGTGGACAATGGGAATCACTCCCAAGGCAGGAGGATAATCTGCAAAGCAAATAGTCCCACAGGGATCATCAGGAGCCCCTGATCTAGACAACAAAAGGGGACGCTGGGTCTTTTCTCCTAGAGTCTCAAGAGCTTACCCTCTTGCCCTTGAATTCAGAGACAGAGTGCCATTCTGATGGCCCAGTGCAAGGCCAGCCATGTGCAAATGATCTTAGGTCAGACAGTAAAGGGAAGGATTATTCTGCTCAACCACAGACACGGCTGGTAATTTAAACAATCACTCAGGGTCCTTGTAGCTCTGCACCGAATCCAGTTCCTGGCTCTACTAATGGGGAAATTGGGCAATCCAGTAATTAATATGCAACTACTTCTTGATTCTCAGGTTTTTCAGGACCTGGTTCTTTGAATTTGAGTTTAAGTACATTATGGCCAAGAGGTGCCACACAGCAAGATTCTCGTTTGAAAGTCTGTCACTCAAATCAGTTACCGGGAGCAGGCATTCTATCTCCAAATGTCAGGAACTTCGTTGAAGGTTTATACAGTACAGGAAGGCATCGTGAGCTTAGAAATAAAAAGAATTTTTTTTTTCTCCAGATGGAGAATCTCAGTATCCAACATGTATCTTAAAATGAGCTTTGAGGGATAATAGATTTACCTGGTAGAGATTAGATTTTTAATATGATTCATCATTTTGAAAAGCAGGTTAATTTTTTTTTTAAAGCAACTCTTTAGGGTCTGTCAATATCTAACATGAGGTGACTTTGGGATTCTTGGTGTCTTCTACTTTCCTTTGAAGGGGAGGACATTCAAGTTAAATACTTCCACATTTTAAGCTCATGTGTTTTTAAACAACTAAAAGATGGAAAAAATGGACATATTTACAGATTAACTCCCTGAGGAGAAAGCTATGTGGAACACACACTGTGAATTGGGATCTTTTCTAAGCACTTTATAGTAGCTCATTTAATCTTCTAATCCTAAAACTACAACATAATCAAATGAGGAAACTGCAATGCAGAGTGCCAGGACTTACCTTGCACCCCTGTTCTGTAATGTCCCATTTACCCAGCCTGGTGGCTGTGGTGGCTGACTGCCCTGGGAGCAGTGAGACTACACCGAGCTGGTGGCTCGAATGACGGGGCGTGCCTCCAGAACTCTCTTCCAACCTGCCCTTTAGGGCGGACGAGTTGAGTTGCTATGCATCTGTGTTTAGCCTGTTACCCATCTCTTATCTGGGTCCAGTAAACAAATGTCAGAGAACTGGGGTGAGCCCGACACCTGGGCTTCTTCCGAGTATCCTCTCAAATTTGCTTCAAACAAGTGAAGTTCAGAGCAGAGCCATCAGACAGACTGTCGGAGGCTATTTGTCTGCTCCGTTTTACCTGATGTATGTTGTCCTTCTGGCTCACAGGTGCAGCATAAACTAAATTTCTCTCTTCCCCTCCATGAGCCGAAAAGATGGGACTGCTCTTGACTTGTGCTGTGGATCACACTCAATCAGACTCACAGTCAAAGCAGATTGGGGCTTTCTCCTGTGGCTCGTTTGTGGGGTTCCACCCTAAGTTTGCTTGTCGGCCAGACTGAGTCATGGTCATTGGAGTAACTTAATAACCTAAGTTGGAACATCAACCTATGAAAATTGAATATCACGTGGAATTTAAATGCACATCTCTTATAAAATTTTTAAAGCTTCCTGGATTTTATTAGAATATTTGAACCAGTCTGAGTATATTAAATTTATGAGTCCAATTGATGCTGTACCATAATAATTCAATACAATATGCTTATGTCATTAAACTCATAAAGAAGATTCTCTGAATAGCTCTGATTCTGTAATCATGGACTAACATTTCACCCTGATGAATTTTAACTGGGAACTTTCAGAATTCTCTATAACATCAAGACATAAATGCCATATTTTGATGACTAGTTATTTCAAGTATTATTTTAAAACCTATGATATAGATAGAAAAGTACCTGCTAAAACAGAATTATTGATTGGAAATACTAAAAAGTTTGGGAGAGGTTGGCATGAAGTAGAATAGTCCTGTAATTTATGGCTGATTATAAATTATAAATAGAAACCAAAGAAAGCTATTTGGGGGGCTGGTCTCAGCTGGGTTTCTGGAACCTGCAAGGCAACTTCTTCACTGTCAGCATGACCTCCAGTACATTCTCTTGGTTAAGACAAGTAACAGGCTCCACCCAGAAGGCATGGTAGTACTCTCCTGGTCTAGGAGAAGAGAGATCCCCAGGGCTCAGGGCAGGAGCCCCAGTGTAATAACTGGCAGAGAGCTGATCCAATGACCAGTGCGCTCCAGGAACACATACCCGCTCAGTGGTCCACACATGATGCACACGCCAGTCATGCTGGATGCCTGCTGGTGCCCCAAGCTCTGCTTCCCCACCGTGCGACTTGCATATATTCTTCTCCCTGGCTTGAACAGGCCTCATCCAGTATCTTCCTGCTTGAAGCTTTACCCGCCCCTCGGGTCTTAAAAGTTACCAATTTCCATGCCTAGGCTGGATGCCTTTTCAAATCACCTCCAAATCACCTTATTCCTTTTTTTTTTTGTAGCCATATTTTAATTGCTGCTTTACCTCCCCATCTCCCCAAAGGCCTGTGAGTTACTCAGGACAGAAACTGGTCTTATTGAGAGCATGTAGAAAGCTCACAATAAGTATTTGTTGGGTGAATGAATGAAATCTGAAGAGAGAAGAGTCAACAAAGAACAAACCTTTATCCAGTCCATAAAACATAAGTAGGATTTAGATGCTGGGAGCAAAACACCAATAAGAACGATTTTGGACAAGAAGGAGACGGGTGTGGGGCAGCCCACACACCCTGTCAGGGGTGCACTGTCTGTTTCATTCAACGCTGACACCCGGTGCCTGCCCGGCACACTGCTTGGTGCAGCACAGGTATGCAGTAGCTGTGTGCAGGGTGAAAGAGGTGCTGGAGTCAAGCCATTCTAATTCTGTCAGAGTGTGGGGGACATTTGGGGCATGTTGAGAAAGCTATCAAGTATATCTGATTAGTGGAGACAAATTTTAGGATTCCTAAAGAGCCAGAGAGAGGTGTTCAGACTAGAATTTATGAGAGTTTAGAATGAGGAAAACTTGACCAAGAAAATAATATTGATTCTACTGGGTCGATTCATGATACATAGCCAGTGATGATCATGCCTCTCTCAGGTCTAGAAATATCCTAGTGTGTCCCCATCTGAGCCTGATCTCTTCAGAACCCGTCAGCCGATGAGGAGGTTTTCAAGTGCTTCACCGTAACTGAAACCTCTAAGTCTTATTAGATGATATTTGTCTTTAAGCTGCCATTGTGGCTAATGACTTCTGGAAACAAGGAATGCCATGGAACTGCCTTTCCCGTTAGCATGTCACAATGGAAAGGTGGATAAAGACCTATTGGATTATTAAAGACCATTACAATTTTAATAATTTCAGTAACTTTAAATTAAATTAAGGATTTATGTTGAAATTTTGAAAAATAATGAGGGTCCCACAACAATGAGATGGCTGGGAAAATCATTAGCGTGACACAGCTAGTGTGACAAACTGCAGATGAAATAAGCAGTAGGCTTCAGTAACAGTCGTGTGCCCTATTAAAACAGAAATTTTTTTAATAATATAAAATGGCCGTGATTTACTCCCCCTGCTAATTAAAATAGAAAGAAGGAGAGGTAAGTTCTTTCAAATGTTTCTGAGGCCCATTGTCATAACCACATCTCTGTACACACGTGCACACATGTACACGTACACAGGGTGCTTGACTGAAATTCAAGGTGAGTTCTGAGAGCCGACCTGAGGATGGTGTGGGCAGCTCCAAAGACAGAGGCTGCCTTTACACTTACACATTACATTTCATGCCGAAAGGGTGGCGCTGTGAGCACAGCAATAGGCCCTCCCGACTTTCTCCTAAACGAGGAGCCAGTCATTCTGCCAGCCTCTTGTAGACGGTTGACTTCGTCCAGGCCCTGCCTCTTGAGATCTCAGTTTCTTCATCTGCAAACAAAGTATACCCATACCTGTCCTCCTCTTCCTCAATGTGTCTTAGGGGTCCTGTAAGCTCATGAACAAGGAAATGCTTTATACAAAGTGCCTGCAGACCCAAATCCAGATCCAAGGCCCACCACGCTCTCCTTCATGCCCCGCTGTTCCCACCCAGAGCTCTACACGTGCTGGCCTTGGTCCCTTGTTTACACTGTGTGCTGGTCTTAGATACTCCTCCTCTTCCCTCCTTTCCAGATCCCAGACATGAAAGGAAATGACTGCAAGATGGGAGGAGGCACACCATTTAACACCCTGCCAATCTCACAGCGTTTTGCCTGGATGGACTATACGGTGTGTGGTCAGTCCCTATGACCAGACTAGAATTTCATCTAGGAGCTCCATAGGTGAAAAGAACAACCCAGCAGAGGCTGTCTGAAGGCCAGCTTATACCCAGGTTGTTCCAGTAACTTAAGTGCCTTTCCTTTCAGCCAGAGCTGAAACAGAAATTTTGTTGTAGGTTATACTTGAGTCATGTTAATATAATGACCTTCATCAAGAATGTCTAAAACGAGCCCTGGCTGGTGTAGCTCAGTGGATTGAGCGTGGGCTGGAAACGAAAGGGTCCCAGTTTGATTCCCAGTCAGGACACATGCCTGGGTTGCAGGCCAGGTCCCCAGTGAGGGCCATGTGAGAGGCAACCACATATTGATGTTTCTCTCCCTCTCTGTCGCCCTCAGTCGGACAGACCCCCTCTCTCTAAAAAAATAAAATAAAAAAAAATCTTAAAAAAAAATGTCTAAAATGAAATAGCATATACCAGCAAATTATATTCAGTTTTTTTCCCTAATGCAGTACATTGATTGAGGTACCAGGCTAAAACTCTAAAATAATTGACCAAATTCTGGCTGAATTACTCTGGATTGCTGTGGGGAGTGTGTTTCATTTTTCAGAACTCATTAACACAGTCAGTAGACCATATTAGCCTGTGTTTGGGTTCAAAAGATTAGTAATGTTTAGTTGTTGTATTTTGAAGTGGTGCTGGAATTTTAAAGATTGGCCTGTATGAATAGCGGGGTTGGGCAGGATCCTCCAGCTTTACACTTGACTGGGATGTACCACTAGGATGCACTGACTCATTGGAAAGTTACTCACAAGAGCCGCCTGGGATTGACCTCTTCCTAAGAGAAGAGTGCCCTGGGGAGATGCCTAGATCTGACAGCAGGCTAGCCCCCGCCAGGAGCTTGGGTGTGGTATAGATGGAAGGTTTCTTCTGATTCCTGGCTGGTGCCTTCCAGGGTAGGAAAAGGGCTCATCAACTCCTAGGCTTGGGAATGGGCAGACCAAAGGCTCTCCTGAAGCTCCCCCACCGTGGGAGGCCACTGAATTTCTTACACTTGAAAATGCCCTATAGCAGTAGCTTCTCAATGTGGAAGCAGCTTACCCCAGAAGACCCTTGGTTCCAGCAGGAATCCATGACCTCTGTCTGTGAGATGCCCATCCCAAAATATGAATGGGAAAAATTCACCAGTTCTATGCCCTACGTCAGCCAGATAACATCCCAAAGAAGGGAAAGGCATTTTTTTTTTTTTTCAGAAGGGAATCTGAATGCTGTTTGGGCAGGGAAATGGAGGCAGGGCAGTCAAAACAATGGCTAGTGCCACCAAGGCACTGTGAGTAAGGAATCAGAGCATGTGCAGAGCTGCCCAGGGTGCTGTGTGGAAGAGGGTAACCTCACAGAAGATGCCAGTGTTTGTGTGGACATTAACTTTAGGACCCAGTGCCCCCGGTCTCCTCTCCATGAGAGCACCATTGGGCTCAGGAAAGGCAGCGTATCTGGCCCAAGCAGCTGAAATGCCCGGTGTAGACAGCCCTGTCCACTGAGAGAAAGCAGTGCTCAGCTGGAGAAGAGGGGCTGGCGGGCCCTGTGGGTGGCAGCCTGCTGATTGAGACCCAACCTCTGGGGCTAGGAGATCTGGGTGCCAGTCCTGGAACTCCCACTTCTGTGCTCTGTGACCTTTGGGACATTACTTAAGCAACTGGACCCCACTTTCTTCATCTAGAAGATGAAGATAAGCCTAGTTCCTACCTCATAAAGTTGTGGTAACTAAATGAGATGTGCCATTGAAAGTTCTCTCTATGCCCAGAACATTGCGAGCCCTTGTTAAATGGCCTTTTCATAAGAGTGATGAGGTGCGAGCTAGCCACCCTGGCATGTGCACAGGGGAGACAGCCCTAAGGAAATACTCGGAGGGGTCTTGGCAGGTAAGAGTTAACGGGAAAAAAAGTGCCGCTTTGGAAAGAAGGGGTCAGGAGCCTGGTGTGGGGTGTCTCTGCTGATCTGTGTGTGTGTCCCTCATCTTGTGTTGGTGTCTCTTGGCCTCTCCTTAACTACTCATGGTCCGTACAAGGTATCATCTGTGTCGAGGAAATTTTTAAAGGCACGTACATGCCAGTTTAACACTTTGGAAAAGACCCATGGGGCCCGTCTCTTCCAGTTACGCTATCCTCTGCTCACTGCACCTGCATAGACTGACTTTTTTAAAAAATGAAAAATAAAATATGCCTGCAGCCTATAGAAGAAAGGCCTTTTTTGACAGCAAGGTACGCAGCATCGGTATTGAAATATGCCTTAAAGATTAGCCATCTAAATTTGATTTTCTGAAAGTATTGATAAGAAAACACCTTATCCTTCAGTGTTGATCCAAGCAGCAAAAAGGAAATAACCTAGATAAGTGTGTAATATATTTCTTTTATTCTTAAATCTTTTTTGCCAACTCGATAAACAAAAAACTCATGGACATTTGTCTCCAACGTTGTGCTATTTCCTTCTCTCGACTGTGTCTTCTGTTCTCCCTTCTGCCCTCTCTTGCCCTCCCCAGCCAGGCCTCCCAGCTCTCGGTGGCCTGTCCCCTTGGCCCCTCCCCTTTCCCTCCGTCCCTCACAGTCGGACAGACCCCCTCCCAGACCTCCTCCTTCTCTGCCACGCCATTTCCCAATTTGCAATTCTGTTGAAGGAGGTTTGTTTCAATCTGACTTTCATCCTCCAGGTATCTGAGACAGAGCTGGTATGTTGCACAACTTGAGGGGATATGGCTGCCTTTCTCAGTGGCCCCGATCCAGAGTGCCTAACAAAGCGAAGGCTCAGGTGGGCAAGGCCACCAGCAGGGTGGCACGGGCTGCAGGCCTTCTGTGGTCCCCAGTGGCTACTGATATTTAAATGTGCCTGCTGTTATTCTTTTATTGATCAAGAAAATGCCATGTGAAAGGAACAAATTAGATATTGGATTTCACAAACCTTTTTCTTACTTTGTCCTTATAACTGTGATAAGTCACTTAAACTCCTAATGTTCTCCAATTTTTGTAACACTCTTTTATGAAGTGTACTGCCCTGGGGATGCAGCACCACATCTGGACTTATTTTTCACATACCAGGGAGGGCTAGGATGTCTTTAGTTTAACAGTAAAAGGAGAACTTTGACAAGAAGAACTTTCATTTTCTCCCTTCAGCTATAGATGCTGTGGAAAACATTGTGTGTGCTGGCAACAAAAATTACTAATATAAATATGTGTATATTTAAGTATGTATTTTATATATAATTACATTGTATGTTGAATATATATAATAGAGTACTAGTACATTGGCTGGTCTTGGACTGAGCCCAAAACCCTAAAGGTTTTTTTATTTTGGAGGAGTAGTAATGAACTTGACTCACCAGGCACCATTATATGGAAGTAGATTTTATTATTGAGGAAGAGCTTAGGCAAAAGAACCAAGTCAGTCATGGCTGCATGCCCCTGTGCTAACGTTGGCCAGTGGGATGTTCACACATGGAATACCACACAGCAGCGATAATGAACAAAGTACAGCACAGACACTGTGCGTGAATCTCACAAGCACGGCGGTAAGCACTGGAAGCCAGACACAAAAGAGTATCTTTTGTGAGTGGCTCCATTAATATGAGTGAGTCCATTAATATGAAGTTCAAAAATTGACAAAGCTAATGGACGGTTCGAGAGGTTAGAATAACAGTTACCCTTGAGGTAGGGATTGTGAAGGAGTGTGAGGAGGGCCAGTGTGCCAGGGATGATGGGAGATTACAAAGAAGAAGGAGATGCTGTCTGTGAGCTAAAGAAACTTCTGGAATTTTAGTTCTGTCTTCTGTCCCTGCCCCTGGGCCTCGTCCTTTGGTTTTGTGATTCATCAGAAAGAATTTTCTCAGCCCATTTCAAGCATGTGGTTCTGGACACAGCCAACCAAGGTCACACCTCACCTCATATATTTCAGAGTACTTTGAGGGCTCAGCAAAGAATACTTCCTACTCAGAGCATGTCTTTGATCAAGGAAACATTCTGTATAAAGAGAGCCACGGCTGCTGAATTCAGCAAAGCAAAGAAAAAACTATCCCGTAATGTTTACAATTAACTGAAGCAGATCCTTTTATCTGGAATTTTCATCGAGGCATGCTAATGAGTTTATTTAAAGAAAAAGGCGTTGCCCACAGCTAGTTTACTGATCTCTTTTTATGGTGGTGCACTAGCAGGGAAGGTGTCTCCTGTACCTTCTCTTTTTCTTTTTTTTTTTTATATTTTTAACTTTTGCTTTTTTTTTTTTATTATACCCTTCAGGCTCTGTTGGCCCTTTAAGGGATCTCTGCTTTGTGAACTAATTATGACAAATGTTGACACAACAGCTGTTCCCAGATTTAAATACCTTCTATTCTGTCAGAATTCATCTTGAAGGCAAGTTTACCGTGAGCATTAGTCTGCAGTTACTGTAGCTCATGGGGGACCTGAAGCAGGAACTGGGAACTGACCTAGTAGGGGCTGTTGAGATGACACCTGTGCGGCCGCCCG